>JAWZYV010013892.1:0-114711 GCA_038373885.1 Cheiracanthium punctorium
ATTTGCATAGAATTAGAAGGCAAACATAGGGCTCCTAAAGTTTTAGTAGATACTGTAGTGTCTAAAGTTCAAGATATGTTGGAGGCATCTGGATCTGATCAGTCCCTTAATCAGATGGCTTCAAATTATTTGCGTAAAAGACACTATGCAAAATTAGATCTCTATGTGAAACCTGAAGAGTGCTTATTGGGAAATACGTTGGGTTCCGGCGAAAAGGGCTATTTTATTCCATTAAAAAAGTTAATTTCAAATTTGTTAAATTCGCCTGAATATGCTAAATACTTTTGTGAACCGCACAGAGAAGTAGAGAATGGAATTTTAATTGATTTTTCTAGTGGCATGAGGTATGCTACTCATCCCATATTAAAAAAACACCCAAGAAATGTTTTTGTTATCATGCTCTATCATGATGACATAGAAATTGCTAACCCATTGGGGATGAAACGTTCTAGGAAGGGAAAATTGACAGTGTTTTATGTTGTGTTTCTAAATATACCAGCCCATCTGCGTTCCCAGCTTGCTCATATTCATCTTCTGGCTGTGGTACAAGCCAATTTTGTAAAAAGTACAAAAGCGAAAGCCATTCTTTTAAAGGATTTCTTTGAAACATTAAATGATCTTGGAAATAAAGGAGTCAATTTCAGCGTTGGACCTGAGACTCGTGAATTTCATGGCTGCCTTTTGGCATATACGGGTGACTCACTCGCTTGTCATAATATAGGTGGCTTCAAAGAAGGATTCTCACCTGCTGTAAAGCAACCATGCCGCACTTGCAAGGTCTCGCAATCAGAATATGGGACTTGCACATTTCATGCAATGTGCACATTAAGAACAGATTCAGAAATTAATAGTCAGTTGAACCTTTTAGAAACTGCAGAAAATAATACTGAACGAGATAATTTATCAAAAAAGTTTGGATTAAATTCTCGTTCAGTTCTTTTAAGCTTGCCATGTTTTTCGATAACAAAAGACTTGTTATATGATCCTATGCATATTTTTCTCGAAGGTATTGCACCAAAAGAAACAACATTATTTCTAAAAGCCTGCATTGAAGAAGGTTATTTTACCAGAAAGAAGCTGAATGATACATTACTCAATTTTAAATTTCACAGCTCAGTAAGCAAATCTTTGTACCCACGAATGTTTGAAAGCAATCTGCAAGTAACTGCATCAAGTAGTGCATGTTTAAATTTAGTGCTACATCTGCCATTCATTTTAAGAGATTTTTTCAAAAATGAATCTCCAGATTTTTATTATGCTATGTTAAGTTAATAAAATTATTCAGTGCATTTTGTCACCTGTCATTCACATTGAAATGCTGCAGGATTTAGAAAGCCTCATTGCGTGCCACCAAGAATTGTTTATCAAATGTTATGGTTCTGAAAATTTTACGCCAAAAATGCATATGGTGGTTCATCTTCCTGAACAAATTAGACAACATGGTCCCACTCGACATCACTGGACTATGCGCATGGAAGCAAAAAATGCCATAGCCAAAAATAAAAAGTATTTTAATTTTAAAAATTTATCCTTTTCTGTTTGTGAATATTTCCAAATGAATTTTGTTGCTAATTTTTGGAAAAAGGAAGACCTAACAAGTAAAATTTTCAGACCACATTTTCAGTTTGTGGAGGCAGGAAAAGAAACCATTGTTGTTGAAAAATCCTTTGTAAATACTGATGATATTACTGAATCTGACCTTGGTAAAGTGTGTATAAGTATGAGTAAAATAGTTGTTAATTCTGTGCCATTTTCTGTGGGCGATATTGTCATTTCAAGTACTAAAATTTCTGAAAAAATTTCTTTTTGCAAAATTGTTAGAATTATACATTTTGAAGATACTGTTTATTTTCATTGTAATATACTTTGTATAAAAACTATTCTAAAGAATATTAATGTTCTAAATATGAATTCCACCAAAATATATGTTACTTTTAAAGTAACAAATATGCTTTATCCTTGGCCTCTTTTAAATTATATCAATGATGAAAATGTATATGTAATCCTTCCTTGTATTCACCATTCATGTGCTTTGTTAGATTTAAAAAAAAGTTTTTTAGAACAAACAGCAATCCAATCCAATTGTTCATTATCTATTCTATTCTAATCATCTAATTCTTTTTATTCTAACAAAAAAATTATTATTGTTGAAAAATCTTTTGTAAATACTGACGATATTTCTGAATCTGACCTTGGTAAAGTATGTATGAGTAAAATAGTTGTTAATTCTGTGCCATTTTCTGTGGGTGATATTGTCATTTCAAGTACCGTAAAATGGGGTGAATCGAAACAGTTTTCAACTTTACTTTTTTTTTAGAATAGAGAGAAACAGCAATCCAATCCAATTGTTCATTATCTATTCTATTCTAATCATCTAATTCTTTTTATTCTAACAAAAAAATTATTATTTTTGAAAAATCTTTTGTAAATACTGACGATATTTCTGAATCTGAGATTGGTAAAATGTGTGTATGTATGAGTAAAATAGTTGTTAATTCTGTGGGCGATATTGTCATTTCAAATACTAATATTTCTGAAAAAATTTCTTTTTGCAAAATTGTTAAAAATGTACATTTTGAAGAGACTGTTTATTTTCATTGTAATATACTTTGTATAAAAACAATTCTAAAGAATATCAATGTTCTAAATATGAATTACACCAAAATATGTTACTTTTAAAGTAACAAATGTGCTTTGTCCATGGCCTCTTTTAAATTATTTCATTGATGAAAATGTATATGTAATCCTTCCTTGTATTTACCATTCATGTGCTTTGTTAGATTAAAAACAAGTTTTTTAGAACATACGACAATCCAATCCAATTGTTCATTATCTATTCTATTCTAATCATCTAGTTCTTTTTATTCTAATCAAGAAATTATTGTTAAAAAGTCCTTTGTAAATACTGATGATATTTCTGAATCTAACCTTGGTAAAACGTGTGTATGTATGAGTAAAATAGTTGTTAATTCTGTGGGTGATATTGTCATATCAAATACGAAGATTTCTGAAAAAATTTATTTTTGCAAAATTGTTAAAATTGTACATTTTGAAGAGACTGTTTATTTTCATTGTATTGTACTTTGTATAAAAACAATTCTAAAGAATATTAATGTACTAAACATGAATTCCACCAAAATATATGTAACTTTTAAAGTTAGAAGTTTAATTGCTTTATCCATGGCCTCTTTTAAATTATTTTATCGATGAAAATGTATATGTAATCCTTCCTTGTATTTACCATTCATGTGCTTTGTTAGATGAAAAAACAAGTTTTTTAGAAAATACGACAATCCAATCCAGTTGTTTATTATCTATTCTATTCTAATCATCTAGTTCTTTTTATTCTAATCAAGAAATTATTGTTGAAAAGTCCTTTGTAAATACTGATGATATTTTTGAATCTGAGCTTGGTAAAATGTGTGTATGTATGAGTAAAATAGTTGTTAATTCTGTGGGCGATATTGTCATTTCAGATACTAATATTTCTGAAAAAATTTCTTTTTGCAAAATTGTTAAAATTGTACATTTTGAAGAGGCTGTTTATTTTCATTCTAATATACTTTGTATAAAAACAATTCTAAAGAATATTAATGTTCTAAACATGAATTCCACCAAAATATATGTAACTTTTAAAGTTAGAAGTTTAATTGCTTTATCCATGGCCTCTTTTAAATTATTTCATTGATGAAAATGTATATGTAATCCTTCCTTGTATTTACCATTCATATTGTTACGAATTTTCAGGGCAACCCGCTGCTTTGGGGCTAAAAATAGTTTAAAATTCGTGTTTTACGCTTTAAATAGATAAATTTTGCTTTTTGTTGCATCAAAATCGGCCAATTAGAACTGGAGATATGGATGTTCTAAAAATCTCGAGAAATATTAGTCCTAGGGCTTCGATCTCTTCACATTTGAGGACTTATTTTTGGCACCAAATTTGGCAATATTTCGCCAAAAGTCGCCAAGCTTGCGACTTTTTGGTCATTTGGCACGATTTTCCCAATGGGGCCGGGAAGTTGTTTTTCCTGCATTTAAAATGCATAATAACCTAACATTTCTCTTCTATGATGTAATCAGAAGTCCTGCTTTATCTGGAATCTTTGAGAAATATACTTTTCTAGAAGCTGCTCGCAGCTTCTGCTTCCTCTATAAATTCCACCAGCACGCTGCTCCGAAAGTTCAGTGCGAGTTGAACGCTCAATGTGTGAAGAGCTCTCAGTGAGAGTGCTATAGAAGCTGTGTTTTAGCTTGCTATATGAAGCTGTTTTTAAAGTGCTGTGTGTAAATTCTTCATTGCTGTGACTTAAGGGATTGTGTACTATATCCCTTGAATATTTCCACGGAATTTTTGCCTGTGAAAGTGACTTATTTTGTGTGAGAAATACAGCATTTTTGTGAGAGCTTCTGATCCAAGCGGATTGTTAAAAGCACGTTACTGCTAGATTGTGCTTGTGTATTGTGTACAGCTGATTGTTCTACGAAGTTCTAGAAGCAATAAAGTTTGTGTTCCATCCATAGTTAGATAAAAGAAAAAACTATCTGCGCACATTATCCCAATCTGCAAACTCATCATAGTTCATGATAGCTAAATACATAGTGTGTATATGAACACGTGTATATGCATGTGCACACATATCTGTGCAATGTGCTTCGGCTATAGTGACTTCAAAAAGATATTTCTTTTAGGTAACTATCCATAAAAATAAAAAAAAAACTTGGAATTACCGGAAAACTATCTGCAAGACCTTTGAATGTATCCGCACCCGGCATGCGCGTGTGCGTCTACATTATCTGACTAGGGTTCCATCCTGACAAGTGACTTTTTTTTACTTGAACTTTTTACACCAACTGGACTTTAGAACTACAAACCACAGGAGTAGCGGAGTAATTCCGCAACATTTGGTGTCAGAATCGGGATTCTAAAGAAAGACTTTAATTCTCCAGTTCATGGTGTGGACCAGAAAAATGGAAGAACAATTCCAACAAAAGCTTATGGAGATGATGAAAGAGATGAAAGCCAGACAAGATGACATGAAAAAAGAGATGAAATCCGGACACGACGAAATGAAAGCTGCACACGATGAGGTGAAAACCGGATTAGAAGAGATGAAATCCGGACAAGAACAGATGAAAGCCGATTTAGAGAAGAAAATTGAAGCCGGACAAGAAGAGATGAAAACTGGGTTTCACAAAATAGAGAAAAATCAAGAAAAGTTGGAGCAGAAGATCGAGAAAACCCAAGAAAATTTAGAAGAAATTAAGCAGGGCCAAGAAGAAATGGAGAAAAGAGTTTCTCTCTTAGAAGAAACTCAGACGAAATATGAACAAATAATTGAAGGGAATGTTAAGGAATTACAGCAGGATATTTGCAGAATGCGTGAAGAATTTGACAACAAAATTGAAGAAAAACAGGACTCTCTCGTGAAGCTGGGAAAAATACCTGAAAACATGAAGATGTCGTCACACCGCCCAGCAGTGAAACTAACGACTTATGACGGAAAGACACCTTGGGAAGCCTACAAGACCCAATTTTTAATCGTCGCCAAAGCCAATGGCTGGAGCGAGTCCGAGAAAGCGAACCAACTGGCCGCTTCCCTTAGCGGAGATGCAATTAACGTATTGCAAACTATTGGAGCGACGAAGATAGGAGATTTTGATGCCCTCACAAGTGCCTTGGAGTTGAAATTCGGAGAGAAGTGCCAGAAAGAATATAGTAGAATACAACTTAAGTCAAGGATGCAGAGATCTGGCGAGACCCTTCAAGAGCTGGCCTCGGAGATAGATAGGCTGTGTCATCTAGCCTACATGGACCACCTTGATAATGTCCAAGAAGAAATGGCCATGCGTCATTTTATTGAAGCCGTCCGGGATCCAGAAACACAAAAGGCACTCATGTTGGAGGATTGTAATATTGTTGTCCTCATGTTGGAGGATTATAGGCTAAAATAAATATATTTTAGCCTATTTCAGCTTTGTTTCAATCTTTAATTTATTTTTATTTTTTTAATTGCAAAAAACTGAAGGATCAATAAGCTATGTGTGATGATTATCAATGCTCATCTGTAACAAAAAGACAATTATGAATATTTATATTTGGTTGATGTTCTCATTAAATTGTACTTATTTATTTTTTTTCTTATATTTTGATCCCGGTTTATGACAGGAATTGCTCTTTGAAGTGAGCAAGAAATCAACAGAAAATAATCCGCAATCACCAGAGAGATCTGTTGAAAATACGTATGAAGAAAACAAAAATAAAGAACATCGAAAGAAGAGGACTAATGAGGACATCCCTTTACCTCATTTTTCCAGTGTTGTGCAGCCCCTTCTAAATGGCGATATCTTATCCCAAAAAGATCACACACAGCTAAGTTCTTTATTGAAAGAAAAACTTATTTCATATTTAAAGTAAGTTCTGATAACATTTTATATCATTTCATTTCTCGATTATTGTAAAGATTATACAATTTTATTTTTATTTTCAGTCGAGAAAACTTGATATGTCATGGTAATACTACAACTTTGCGATGGCAATACAGAAATTTGGGAGAGACGATTGCCAAAAAATATCCAAAAATGATTTGGGATTTACCCACTTAAAGGCAGCAAAAGAATAGAGGGGGAAATTCTCCCATTTATGTAAGTTATTGTTGTTTATGAAATGCATATTTCTTCGTGAAAATGAATGTATCATACAATGCTAATTATTTAGTAAAGCATATATATTTATATTTCAGACTGTTTTCATAAGACGTCTTAGTCAGAGACGAAAAATGCAGCGTCTCCGACAGAAAAAGAAATGCATGGCTCCAGTATCTAACCAAAAAATAGATGAGGTTGAAATCTCTCCCGAGGATGCCTTATGTGAATTAAAGGTAACTTGCTTGGACAATCAGTGATATAAGATATTTTCTGAAGTATATTCTATTATAATTACAGTTTTGATTTGTACATTTCAGCCAGTCACATCAGAAGGGGCCAAAAAGACAATAAACATTGAAAGAATCAATGAACTGCTGAGAAAATCATTTCAATTAAGGCAGAGAGATGATCTATCTGATTTGCCATTATATCTGATGTCTCAAACATATGTAAGTTCATGGAATGGTTTGTAATTAGTGTTGTTAAGAAATGTAGTTAGGAATTAACTATTATTATTGATTTTGATGCTTTATAACAATATTCTTGCAATTCCTACTTTTAACAGTCTACAATTCTCATGAATACAGTCAGTACTATGCCTCTGATTCAAAAATTCAGTTAATGTAGTTTGTCAGAGTTTTGATGGATTTTTTTAATGACAAAAACGTAATTGTTAAATATTCAAAATTTGGTTACAACATCCAGGAACACTAAGAACATGCACGAAAAACTGAAATTTCTCCTTAAAAAAATAATAATATTTAGCAGTTTGACTCCATTTTTAAGTTATACTATTATGCTAGTAAATTAACAAGTAAACAGAAGGTGTATCTATTACATTCATTTAATTAAACATTAATGCACGGTAACTTAAGTCAACGCAACTTCAAGCATGCAAGATTAACACTAAGTTCTTTAGTGTGCGGTGCCGAGAACCACACTTTGTTGCTAGT
Source organism: Cheiracanthium punctorium (assembly GCA_038373885.1). NCBI lineage: Eukaryota > Metazoa > Arthropoda > Arachnida > Araneae > Cheiracanthiidae > Cheiracanthium > Cheiracanthium punctorium. The sequence continues at coordinate 7,599 of JAWZYV010013892.1, forward strand.
CGGCATGTGTAGTGGCGAACACGGAATGATGCAGCTCTTCTGTACCCATTTCAGTTATGAAATCAGGTCCTTGATCGGAATTTAATTCTATGTTAAAATCTCCTACTAAAACAGTCTTACAATCATCCTCCTTCAGCAACGTTTCGAATAGAACATCTAATTTATCTTCATAAGAAATTCGAGGATTAGCATATGTTACTGCAAATCTCATATCTTCAATATACGCAATGTTAATTTGAACACCATTGATCTGGCTCATGTAGGCACGGGTAAAGTGTTTCATATTCTTTTTATAAAGTTTTCCTCTATAAAAATCCTAACTCCAGATGGCTTTCTGTTTTGTAACCACTGTCTATCCGTTCGACCAAATTGAATCCAGTTCAGCAAAAAATATTCCATTAGCAATATCAAATCACTCTGCAGAAAACATGAATCAAACGGAAAAGGGACCACGGCGTGCCACGTAGACAAAATCCCATGCTTGAAAGAAATAGCACCCGAGTGCTAAAAATATTTATTTGTCAATCTAATTAGATATGATTTCCTTTTCTAGATTTGGAAATCTAGGAACTGTTCTCCCTGGCAACACATTTTCTCAAAAGTACTCTAAAACACTAATAATGCCAGAAAGTGGAAAAATGTTCTATGAATTTAAAAAGTATAAAACATTCTACTTAATTGTAAAAATCCTTTTCAGTTAGAAACTGAAGTTGAATTGAGACTAGAATCCCAGATGGAGGACATGGAAAAGAAACTGGAAAAATCTCTAAAAAAGATGTCCTCTGAATTTTCAGTGGAGCCATCCTTATTAGAGATGGAAAAGCTGATGCAGCCAAAAACAGCAACGTGTAATGCAATAACAATGGTATCTTTTATCTGTTTTTGGGATAAAAATGTTATTAGACATAGTGAATTTATTGCTTAAATAAGTTCTTTTATAATATGCTTATTCAGTTAAATTTATTTTATACTTTTTCAAAGTGTTCAATTTGGTAATGTGTTGAATTAAATTTTGATAAAATACCATAACATGCAAATTAAATATCATTGTATTGTGGAGATTTGTTTATAAAAAATATTATTGACCTGCCAACTCTACTAAATTTGGCAGGAGACACATGCTTTTTAAAGTACATTCCGATTTTTCTGGCAAATCTCTTGCTTTTAGATAATTTTTTTTAAATCCCCACAATTGCGGAAAAAAAAAAGAAATGATGACTCTCTCAAAATCTATAATTTTTTACTTTCCAATTCAGAAAGTACGCAATGAGGAACGGGGTTGTTTTAAATGGAAATGTGAGGTCATGAAGGGAAAAAATATTCCCCATTGTTCCCCATTCATAGGGGAAAAGTAAACATATTGCTCAAAATCCATAAAAATCTACTGATTCTTTGAGTATGGTATTAATTCTTTTTCTTTCTTTTAGGATGATTATAGCCCTGATATTCAAAGGCCTGGCCCAAGTATATTTTTTGGAGCAAAGAAATGTTTAACAGCTGGCAGGCAGGTTTTATATTTAAATGAAACGTGCACTGTTGAAAGAGCTGCCATCCTGCTGTTAGGCATATACTATATATTGGACTTGAATTTCCCATATGCATATGGACAATTTTTAGGTTTAATCCAAAATATTATTGCGAAAAAAAATTTCCCAGACCATTCTCGTCAAACTTTTTACTGCAAATGACGAAAATTGTAGCATAATTTAATAAATATATGTATTTAAAAAAAAACAGATATGTTTGTATTTATTTGTCTTGTTTTTATTTATTTATTTATTTATTTTAATAAATTCTACTGAGTGTTTAGCATCAAATTTGAAAACTAAGGCTGCTTCTTTTTTATTATTGATTTTTTTCATGTAGATACTTTTGAAAAAGTAAAAAGCACAAATTTGGTGCTAAAAAAATAAACAATGATCTTTTACATCAAGTTCAAACCAAGCAAATTTATGGATCAGTTAGATTTTTTTTATAAGATTTTTTTGGGTTTCAAATCACAGAGAAAGAATGACAAGACTTTAAAGCTGAAAAATTCCATTTTGTGCAGAGGACCTTAATCACAACATCAGAAGGACCACACATTTATGATACCACATTTTAATTTTGAGATTGCATATTTTAACAAGAGCAATTTATTGATGTTATAAGGATCATGTCATCAAATGCAAGGTATGCTGAGTTGGACTACATAAATGTACTTACTAAAAAAGCATGAAAACAAAAATTCTTTATATGGAACAAAAATTTGCTGAAGGTTCTATTACTTTTTTAAAATTTGATATTCATAAAAATTCAAAATGCTCTGATTTTCTAGCTTTAAGGAAGATTGGGATTTTCACTTCTTTTTAATATACTTTATAGTATTGTTTACTCAAAAAATAGTCTTTGTACTTCTCTTCATTTTTTTCAATGAATCTAAAAAATATTTAACATTTACATAAAATACTTTTTTCATTATTAGATTATCAGAAAATTTGATTTGAATAAATACTTGAGAACTTATTTTTGTGAAGATGAATGGATAAAAAGTATTTTTAAAATTAAATCTATCATTAATTTTTTCTCCAAAAAGAGCTTATATTTTGGATTTTTATGATTATCAAATTCAGTCGAATTCTGTTTTTTTTTTAATTAAATTTTTATGATTCACTAAACATAGGTTTTGAATGTTTTTAGCCCCCCTTAATTAGCAGTAAGAGGCATTTTAATTGAAATTTTGTAGTTATAATGCTAAGAAAAATCGCTTAAAAATGGTTTGGTGGCAGAGAATTTTGAGACAGATTATTTAAAAACTTCATAAAAAACAGAGAATTGTGATGTTAAAAGTGTCTTCAAACTTTTTGGAGCACTTAATTTAGCCATAGGTGAGTAAGAGTGTTATTCGCTACTGTAAATCCACAAACGAAAATGATTAATTAAAAAATATAGCTTTAGTAGGAAATCATTTTCATGACTGGCTGCAAAATAAATACTCAAGTATTAGAAAAAGCTGCTAACTTCTTTTTCTTCATAAAATTTATAAATGGAAAATGTTAATTTAAGAAAAGAAATTGTATATTTTAAATTAATAACTCATCATATTAGAATTGAAATAGAAACTTATAATGTAGTTTTTTTCTTAGTCAGAATAACCAATGAACAATAAACATTATCTTAATGTAGTTAAGAAAATAAATGTAATTTAACAAACAGCTTTTATTTTGTATACATGAAATTTATTTTGTTGAACTGTAATACTATTGCTTACAGTTATATTTTGGGGAAAGCAATTCTAAACATGGCCCAGAATTGGATAAAATAGAATTTTTGAAATGTGTTTGAAGAAGTGGTAAAGATTTAAGTTGATAAAATATTTAAATAATCTTGTCCCTGATGGGATTTGGGGTAAACCTAGATTGGCAAGTGTAAGAGGCACTTGAATCTAAGTATAAAGGCACCTTTTGTGCCTCTCAAGTTTCAGAGGCTCATTGTGCCTCTCAATGTCAAAGGTGCCTCTCATTTTTCAGAGGCACATTGTGCCTCTCAATGTCAAAGGTGCCTCTCAAACTTCAGAGGCACAAATGAACAAAATGTGCCTCTTAAATCAGAGGCACACTTTTTAGAGTGTAGTATAGTATATGTATATAGTAAATGGTATATTGTCAAATTTTAAAGCATGTTTTCTTTGGGATTTTGTGTACCGCTATGCGTGTTCAAGAATGTATAAATAGTTATAAGTAAAGAATAGGCAAGAAGCAAGTGTATAGGTAACGTGATTAGTAAAACTGTAAGGTAGTGCAGAAAAACTAATATAGATAGTGGTAAAAAAAAAAGAATCAATGTAACATGTAAATATGTAAAGTCATGTGAGATGTAAATAGAAAAATAATGTAGAAAATTCTAATATGATAGCTGTATAATAGTCATGGATCAATGTAACATGTATAGCATATATGAATTGATATGTAAGGGTGACAGAGTAAACCTGCTATCAGGATGCAGTAAATGGTAAAAGTTTTAGAAAAGTTTAGGGATGGACGCGAGACGTGCGAGACGAGAATCGGGGCTGTCTCGTCTCGTCTCGCAGTGGTAAACCTCTGTCTCGTCTCGCGCGAGACGCGAGACGTCTCGTGAGTCTCGCAAAATTAAGGACTGCGATTTCGTTACCATTTTATACTAACTTATTATTGGGATTTTATTGAAAATTAATATAAATAATAACAATTACTTACATATAGCCACATTAGTAGATATATTAATAACTATATCAGCATATATCGGCATTTGAAGTAAAAGAAATTGAGATTTAATCCGTATATATAATGTCACACCGAAAATATGTATTTATTTTTATTTACTAGCTGCGTGCCCGTTCTTCGCACTGTAGTAAACGAAAATTTTCCTAACATGAGTAATTTCAATTAATTCCAGTGATGTGGAATCTAAAATAAAAGCAAAATTATTTGACTCTTGATGTAGTTTGCGTCATGAGTATTAACCTGGCATCATTGCAATATAATGACTCAAAAAACTACGTCAGTGTCATTCGCGATCAGAAAAATGAAAAGCTTAGCGGTTTGCAGAGAACTCCCGACTTTCAAAATGTGTTATTTCTAGATCATACTGTAGTTCTACATCATACTGTTCAAGTTGTAGCATTAAATACCTCACACTACATGAAATGGACAACCGTTTGTTTTAAAATAGCTGCGCACCCGCTCTTCATACGAGAAGTAGCGAATATTTTACTAAAATCATATCTGCATGAGACAAAACAGATTTTTTTTTTTTTTTAAGTTCAAGTAATCTTCTCTGTTGAAATTACTGCGGGATATATTAACACAAATTAGAATTACTTATCGTTCGATTGGTTGTAAGATAACCCTTGAAAAATTATAAACAGGACACTTTTAGTCTTTATTAAATCTCTACTATTTACTTTAACGTCAATTTCAAGTCTCTAAAATATGTGTAATTTTTATATTAATGAAAACAATATTATATTAACGATAATTATAATTATTTGCCTAATATTTCCAATAACATTACCGTGTGTGCATTTTTAGATTTCGTTATAGTATCTCAGTTGGTTAATAGACGTCTTATTTTTTTGTTTATATTTTAAATTACTGAACAGTTAATTTGTTGACGACTATCCGTTTGTACTTTTCCACAATAATTTTTAGCGATAGTACTAAAGTCGTTATGGTCGCCCTGTTTACAGAAAAAATATCCAGTGTGGATTTTTTAGAAAAATCAAAAGACATATAACAGGCGAAGATAATTTTAGAATAGGAACCCAACTGCAAGATAAAATGATGGGGAGGAAAAAAATTTATAAAAGTTTTGCAAGCCGAAGGAAAGGAAAACATGATAATATAAACGAAAAGAGAAATAGTTTTTTAAAAAATTGCTTGCATTTCTTTCCGTCCGATATTAATATATAAAAATAAAAAATGTCATTTTAATCTCTTTAAAATAGGCCAACAATAGGGATTTAACCGCCCCTAGAAAGTTGTCACCAGGGTGGGCGCCCCCCCCCCCACGCACGCCGCAACGTGCGGGAAAGTTTGAGGATAATATCGGTACAAGGATATTTCAACCAAGGATATTCAACCATATTTCAACCTACTCAGACTAAGCATCAATGCGAATGCAAGTTGCTCTACTTCTAATCTCTCTCTGATATACCCAAAACCCGATTATCACAAGGGCAAGAGGGGGGGGCGGTATTCCGGTGCCCCTGAAGAAAAAGGGGGCCCATATATATCCCGATTATCTAAATTATAAATTCATATGTACTGAAATAGTAATTGTGGGGAAAAAACTGAATTTGCTCTATAATATAGGTATTACCTAATTGTCTATCACTAGATCAAGTTAGAGATATTTTTTTGGGGTGATAAATACGATTTGATTAAAGTACAAAAACTACAGTTAACTGAAATGCAATTTTCGAGTACAACAGCGGTCAAAACTGGGTTAAAATGCTTAAAAAAGGGGGGCTCAGTAAAGGGGCTTAATGCGTAAAAAAGGGGATAGTAAGGGGGGCCCCAAACTTAATGCCCCGGGCCCCGTCTAAAAGTGGTCAGATTTGAACATACCGTACCGCCTTTCCTATTTACTTATTATTTTTCTTTCAACTCTTCTCTGTTTTCTTTTTTTTCCGCCTCTTTCTTTATCCTCTCCTTGTGTGTTTTGTATATCTCTCGTCTGTTCTAATTTTAAATGTTACGTGTTTGTGCGTATTGTAGAGTGCTGATAGTATACCAGGACCGAAAACGAAGGAGACGCAAGTTAAACGGTAGAGGCTTCAGGCAAATTGTCGCTTTTCAGATCGTATTGATGCGAGACGAAAAAAAATGCGAGAATTCTCGCGCGAGACAAGACTCTGTCTCGTCTCGCGTCTCGTCCCGCAAAATATTTTCTTTCTCGTCTCGCGTCTCGTCTCGCAAAAAAATGCCTGTCTCGTCTCGCGAGACAATGCGAGAACGCGAGACAATGCGAGAATTCTCGCGTCTCGCGTCCATCCCTAGAAAAGTTTATGGCTTATAGCAGCAAAAAAAAAAAAGAAAAAAAGAAAAGAAAATCTCATATTGTATGGGGTCACGTAAGTAAGCGTTATTCCGTTTACCACACATGGTTAAAAAAATAATAATAATAAAAATAAAAATAATAGGAAAAGGATTAATCACTCACATTGCCAGGATAAATATCCCAGCAAGCGCACACACGTTTAAATTACGTATTCCCGATGTCGAAATGTCGAAAATAGGTCGATGAAAAATTACAGCAAAAAATAGCGTTTAAAAGAGATCAAACATACATTGTGTTGTCGACGTTAAAAAAAGCCGTTCGATTTTGGTCAGGGAGGCGGCTATCTTCGACTGTTAATGTTGGTCGCCCTCAGGAGGTCTATGATCCGTCAATACATCGCCGATTTTCCGCTCATGGCTTGGGCGGTCTGAGAGACCCCCCCTCCCCAGCCAGCCAAGAAGAAACACGATGGAGCATCGAGAAATTTTTTCAGCTTAGTTAATAGTCAGTTGAACGTCGAATAAACAGTGCAGGGGAGACAGAATTTATGGGGTCCTTTCTCACGACCTTTGACATGTCCACCCCAACCGTTTTCTCAGAAAACAGATGCTTTATTTTTTCTTTTTTGTGTGTATATTCGTTCATGGTTCGCGTGGCTCGTACTTCGCAGTTTTTTATGCAAGGGCAGAACTCGCTCTAGCGTGTAGTCAATGGCTGAGCTCAGCTGCGCTACACAGAAAAGTAAAATTTCCATAGTTTTAACTATCAAAGTGGATATTTTTCAAGTATCTCTCGGAATATTTTTCAAGTTCAATGCTAACACGATTTATCGTTAGCTTGGCATATTAATAAGTTTGTCTGGCTCTCTTTAAATTGTGTTGGCCCGTGATGTTATTAAAGTTTATCGGGGTAACTACAAATTTTAATTCCAGCCATCAAAATTTTAGAGGTGAGTTAAATAATTATTTAACTAATAATTATGTGCTTTGTTTCTTTTATTCATTTTCTTTTTAATTGCTAATTATAAGTCTTCTTATTTGTATTATAGAGTGAAATATAAAGGTACAATTGGCATAAAATCAACTGTTTACCTTAAGCATATGCAATATTTTTTCTCATCATAAGCACGAATTTACTTAATGTAAACTTAACAAAAGTCAACTTATTATTGCATTATGGCATAACTTACAATGAAACAGATTAAAGCACTTTATGCAAAGTTTTTTTTTTTCTTTTTAAATTGTATACTAATATGTGTGCATTTAGTATGTAATTTAAACCTATTTGTAGTAGTAAAATTGAACAAATCAAAGAATTAAGAGAGATAAATAAAAAACTGTTTGTGTAATGAAATAGACAGAATTTTTCTCGTGGGAGGGTGAGAGGGGGGGGATTTGTAGATAGAAAACTTGTTCATATTTTATTACAGGAAATCTATAATAAACTATGGAGATAAAAAAGCAGGCTTATTCGTCTAATAGAAGTGGTTCCTTGACTATTTCGTCGAATCCTGACAGTTTATAAACGTAGTAATTATGCCGGAATTCCAGACATTTAGAGAATATGTCAGTCACACACCATTTACATACGTCGTGAAAGCATGGAAATTCATACTTCTTGTCGGGTGCACATGCCGTTTAAAAGAAAACACTTTATATTTCTAAATATAATACATTATACTACTAGTTGTTAGCTAATGAAAAGCAATTTTGAATTAAATGATTAGAAATAACAAGTTTTAAATTAACTTCTAATCGTTTAGAAAAAGTTATAAAATTTATATTCATAAAAGTTTGAACATATACAAAAATATATTAAAGTTAAAATATAATCTTGATTTTTAATTTAACAGATAAGTAACTCGCACGAACAACTTATGTCACTAATTTACATTTTGAAGGGTTTCCATTTTTTCCCCCGGTACATTTTATTAATCGTTTTGGCTGTATTAGGTATTTTTAATAAAAGGGTGCAAAAAATTATTTAATCTACTCTTATAAACTATCTAAATATTTTCATATATTGGATAAAAAGTAACCTTTTTTATATAAAATAAGTAAATTATATTTACTGTTAGTAAAATTGCATTTTAAACTGTATTCCTTACTTAACTAAATTTACTAATATTTTATTTAATTTTTAAGTTACTTTTTCACCATCTTTCACCAATATATGAAGATATTTAGATTGTTTATAACATTGAATTAAACAGCGTACCCACCCCCCTTTTATTGAATATACCTACAGTAAAAACAATTCATAAAATGTACCGGGGGGAAAAAGTAAACCCTTTAAAATGTAAAATAAAGACATAAGCTATTTATGCAAGTTACTGATCAATTAAATTCAAAAAATCAAGATTATATTTTTCTTTAATGTATTTTCTCTCTGTTCAAATTTTTATGAATGTATATTTTACAACTTCATCTAAACGACTAGAAGTTAATTTAAAACTTGTAATTTCTGCACATTTAATTAAAAATTACTTTTTATTAGCTAACAAACTAATATTAAAATGCATTATATAGAAATATAAAATGTTTCCTTTTTAAACGGCAAAAGTTCACAAGATCAGAACAGTTTGAATTTCCATTCCTTCACGACGTATGCAAATGGTATTTGTCTATTCTCTGAATGTCTGGAATTGCGGCATAATTACTACGTTTATAAATGGCCAGAATTCGACAAATTCTGCGAAGTCTTTAAAGAACGACTTCTATTAGAGGAATATAAGCCGGTTTTCTCTGTCCTGTTGGAGCGGTTCGACAACGTATAACGTAAAATCAACCACTATGAGCTGAATTTTATAAACGGATTCCGAGAATCTGTCTCCCTACGCCGTTATAGCGACGAGTGTTCGACCAATATCAGGGATTTTCTCTTCCTGGCGGTCACCCTTTTCCATTCTTACGCCGTAGTTAAGCGAGATTGTTATCTCTCACGGTCTCCCCTCGCGGGTAATACGCCGTCGAGAAGTTCAGCACTCGACGGGCAAAGAGGTGGACATATCCAAGGATTTTTAACGTCGATGATTACGTCGAAACTACGTCGACGGCGACGTTAATTCGATGTATCGTTGCTGGCTGGGTATTATATTCGTTAAATTAGAGGATATGCCGTTGGATTTGGCTCAGGACCAGGGAGCTTGGGCTGTCCCTTAAGGAAGTGGTATTCAGACAATTGTTCTCAATTGTATAATATTACATGATTTATAATGTATTAAATAATGTGTGTAGTTGTATATAATGTGTTGTTGCCCAATGTATATAGTTTTCTTGTTCCTAATGTTTTGATGTGTTTTCAATAGTTAGTACTATATGTTATTGTAAACAGGCCACACTGAATGAAATGGATTGGTAAAAAAAAATAAATAAATAAATTATAAATATATATAGATGTAATAATTGGCGGAACACGGAAGCAGGAATTCTTCCCCAGTTGAAGGAAAAAAAAAAGGGAAAAAAAATAAAATAGGAACTAAGTGGACAGTGTTCTACAGCTCAGACTGTATTATGAACTGTAAACTGTGAAATATATGCGAACTATGAAAATACGTGAACTATATAATGTAGCATCATCAGCACTTTTTTTTTTTTTTTTTTTTTTTTTTTAATTAAGAGATTTTGTTCTGTATTACTAAGATCCTTGTTCCTTTTGCTACTCGGATTCTGCGAACCCCAGTGGCATTGTTTGTATTGTTGTTCAAAGTAAGTTAAATAAATTGGACTCTTCCCCCGGGGGGAATATTGCCGTAAACCCTTGGGTCGGCCCCCCCGGTGGGGGTCTTACAATCTTACATCTTGGGTGTGGACTGAGAATATCTTTTAAGGGGTTAGGGGTAGTCAGAATTTTCAAAAAATTGATTTTTTTTTTTTTTTTTTTTTTGCATTTTCTTAAAGTATAGTATCTTAAAAATATTCTCTGAAAGTTTGAAGTGAATCCGACAAATATCTTTCGAGTTATTTAGCGAAGAATAAAAGGCTCTCGAGCGGTCTAATATTTCCGAGAACAATTAGCTAGCGGCATAATTCTCCCTTACCTCCTGAAGTTTTAAAAGCAATCAAGCCTATTTATGAAGATCTTAGTAATGAAAATTTACTTTCAAGATGTGTAGGTGGATTTAATCAAAATAATAATGAGAGCTTCAACCAACTAGTGTGGAAAATATGCCCAAAAACTATCAATACTAGTTTTACCATTGTTCAAATTGCTGCATACGTAGCTATGAGTATATTTAATGAAGGGAAAAAGTCATTATTAGTAATAATGAACACACTGGGACTTAGTTGTGGGCCTAATTCGCATCGGTATACTGAAAAAACCGATAGTGCACGTGTAAAAGTAGCTGATCAGCGCGCTAACGACAACACTCGCGAAGGTAGAATGCGACGTGGACAACCACAAATTGATGTTTTAGAAAGTTCTACAACGGCTGAAGAACTCTTATATGGTCCAGGAATAGATGACTCAGTGTGAGTATTGAAATTATTCGTATTACTGTACATCAATCGACTGTAAAACTTTAAATGCGTTTTTCTCAAAACTATGTTTTTTGAACTGGTGACCACTGTAACTCAAAAACCGCTCGATAGAGTTGAATGAAACTTATACAGCTTTTAGAAAACATAAAAAGCTAGTGCCTGATCGAAGGATTTTTTTTAATTTTTAAACTTCGATTTTTTATAAACAATTAATTGTTGGTTTTTTCCCGAAAATCTGCAAAAAAATTTCCAGAGACCGCCATTTTGTTAATTTTGAAAAAAACAAAAAAAAGCTTCGATCAGGCACAAGATTATCTATCCATAAAAATAATCTTTTTTGTTTCATTGATTTTAGATGAATCTCCAAGGAGCTGTAATGGTCACCGCAAGGACCCATTATTAAAACCTGTTCAACTTAGACCGCCATAACTTGTAAAATAATTATTATTTTTTTTTAAATTTAAGTGAACTAATGTTAAAGTATGATGAAATGATACTATGTTTTTACTTATGTGAAATAAACTTAATTACTAGTAAAAAAAATTAATAAAAAATGGCATTTTTTCACGCCTCTGACTACCCCTAACCCCTTAAAAACGGAGTCACTTTGTATTTGTAAGCATAAAAGTTGGAATTCTTTGTTAGAAACACGCATAAATGAAAAATAGGACTAAAAATTTTTGATGAAACAAATTTCTACTAGTGAGAACGTGATTCGGTATGGTTCACAGGAACGATGCGACTTGGCGCTCAAATTAAATAATAAAAGCTTCAGTTTTCTTTAATTTGAATATAGTAGCTAATAAAGTAACCAATCTTAGTTTAAGCATATAATTTACGAGTTTAACCAATTTACGAGTACAGCTGCCATATGGTCATGGTGATCTGGGATCAGCCTGATGCCATGAAAATTTCTATGTCAGCCGTGATTGCTCAAAATCAAATTCAATACCTGATATTTAAAACTTTTTTTTTTTTTTTTTATACTGAAAGAAAGAAACTTAATCACTGGAAAGGGCATAACATTCCAGCCATTTAATTTTGGATGATAAATTTAAATCTGATCTGACCCCCTACTCTCCATGCTCACATTCAAATGCAAATTCTGCTCATCTCTTTTCTATGCGACCTACCTATCTTCTATTTTCTTCTCTCATGTCTACTGTACAACTAGGAAATTGCGTCTTTCCTATTTTTAATTTGTGTGTGCTTCTAACAAAGAATTTCAACAATTTTTATGTTTACAAATACAAAGTTACTCAAAGTGTATAAGATATAAAATTCGAGACATTCTCAGTTCACACACAGGATGTTGAAAGGTGGCAAAACTCGAGACACAATCCCCAAGAAAAGTTTCTGGAGCTACATCTAGAGATGGCTTTCTAAGAATGACTATGCTGTTAAAATAAAATTTGTCTAACTTCGCCCATAAATCCGATTTCAAAGCACCTTAAGTAAGAATGAATGAGAATGGAGATGTTCAACTGTGTTCAATGTGATTTTCTTGAATTTACGACTCTTCACATATAAACTTAGTTTTATCAATTAAAAAAACGAAAGAAAAAAGAAATATGTTTACAAATGTTACTAATGTTGTAAAACAATAAAGAAAAAAATTAAGTTTGTGCCTTTTTTCCCCTGAACTGGAATCTACAATGGTATGCAAATATTTTGTCATAATCTCATTGATTTTGCAGGCAATTAGCGACCGTAAAATGTTGATGGATTTAAATAATGTTTGAGCATTATTTTTTGTGGTTCGAATACATAAGAATTTAAGCTACTACATTCAGAAACAGGCAAATTTAGAAAAGTTTAAAATTACTATAAAAACGTGATTATTTTCAAATTTCGGCAAACCTTACAGCAGATGCAGGATCGAAAGATTTAAACCGATTCTATTTCTTTTTTCACATCTTTTAGTCACCCAGACTCTCAACCAGTGAAGTAAAATACCCGGATATTTATTTTCAAGGGTATATACCCAAAATGTGTATTTACCTGGGTTTTATTTTTGAAGTAACACTATTGTTTAAAAAAAGCTTGTATTGGTGGGTAAGAATATTCACACACACACACACACACACACATATATATTAAGTATAAAGTAAAAAAAAAAATGAAAAAGAAAAAGAAAAGAGAGAAACTTAGGAACCCTTTACAACTTTTTAATTTCATAAAACTTCAAAAAATATAATTATGAAAAGAAGCTATATGATACATGTTGAATAAAATACTTGATTAAGTATAGCCTATAAATATAACTGTTGGAATACAATTGTAAATAGGAATAATAACAAGAAGCAGTGTATTTGACAATTTGAAAAAAAAGGAGAGAAATTCAACGATACTAAATATATATAGACACTAAAATCTGAATTACGAATCTGAATCTCAGGAGACCAAAAATCAAATTTGTAATTCTGAAAAATTCGTTAAACAGAAATTTTATTAGAAAAAAAATTGGTATTAATGATTTTTTAAAAATAGAAATATTTTGTTAATCAATCTGAAATATTCATAAAAGTTTAAATTTACTGTAAAAAAATATGTTTTTAAACCTATTACTTATAACTACTAGTTTTGTAACTATTTGCATGTAATTTTTATTTTAGTGATCATTAAATCAATCATAAGATGCATATAATGCTCTCTCCCCTTCAATAACAAATCATAATAAGCTATCACAGTTTAAAAAATAATAAACATAAAATAAGCTCTCGGATATAATAGTAAAAGATATTGCCAAAATTAAAAATATTACCAAAGCTGTCACTTGTACAAAACAATTTAAGGACTAACATAAAACATCCTTCATTATTAAAGTTAGTGAAAATAATGTGATATGACTGATAAAGTAGTTTATGCCAAATAATCAAACGCTTAATAATAATTAAAAAAACACTACAAAAATACTCATAATGAAGTCAAATTAAAATTAAAAACTTTGTATTAAAAAAAGGAACAATAATAGAAATCTAATTGGTATTAATCATAAATGTTGTTAAGAACAGTTATTCCATTCCAAGTTGAAAATACCCAGTTTTTGGCCTTGGGTAAATACCCAAAAAATATTTACCTACCAGTGGGTATTTACCCACCCCACATCACTGCTCTCAACTATTCACGGAATTACGAGTTGGGGAAAAAATCGTTTTCTTCGCCCCCCCCAAATATATAAATATATATATATGGGTGACGCAAAAAACGACTATTTTTTATTGAGTCTCGATTTTTTTAAGAGGTCGCTCCAAATTTTTTAAACTTCAAAAATCGATTTTTTTTTTTGTTTTTAATTATTTTTTTCCTTACGGTATAATTTTATAGACCAAAAAAAAAAAAAATAAGTTTCTGAAAGTTTCAGTTCAAAATATAAATTTTGAAAGGCCGCTCACATTTTTTTAAAATTTATTAGTGCATTACTTTAGATTTTTTAGACTAATAAATTTAAAAAAATATTTAGCGACCTTTCAAAATTTAAATTTTGAACTGAAACTTTCAGAAACATTTTTTCGTCTATAAAATTATACCGTAACGAGAAAAAAAATTTTAAAAACAAAAAATTCCATTTTTGACGATTTTTGAAATTTAAAAAAAATTGGAGCGACCTCTTAAAATTTGTTTTTTTTTGAGTTGTCCTTTGGAGGGGGCTCTTAAAACATCAAAAACTAACATTTTTCACTCGAGCCTCAAAAAAAGAAAATAGTCGGGTTTTTTGCGTCACCCTAATAATGTGTCTGTATATATATACAGGGTGTCCAGCTTTAATGTGACCCAATAGCTAATTCCCGAACCGTTCGGTTTAGATATGCACTTCCAATTTGAAAAATGTTTTTAAAAAGGTAAAAAATGTTTTTACGTGCTTTTCGAACCAAAAAACCCATTTAGAAAAAAATTACAAAAATTAAATTTTTATACGGTCACCAGGTCCTATCACTTTTTTTTAGGAAAAGATGCAGTACACAAAACAAAGTAAACACAAAAAGTTTCATTTTATTACGATAAAAACTGACCGAGTTATCCCCACATAAAGTTGAAGCATCTGAATTGCTCAGAGAAGGGGGTCGCATATAAATTGTATTTAGAGAACAGTAATTGGCTATCTACAGAAAGAGAACAAAAAAAAAAAAAAAATCATTAATATTAAAACATAAACATCATAGATTGACAATTTATATTGCTGTATGGAAAACAATAAAAGTTAAATTAAGGAAATGCAACTTGTACCGAAAAGTTTAAAACAGCTTGTTTTAACAAACAGCAGCAAAGGAATACAGGATTTGTCGTTCAAATTATAGCATAATGTGGAATGATGCGCCAATCATGAATCAGGGGCTTTATTATATCAGAATGACATAATTAACTTAAATAATGTTCAAAATGAATGACTTCCGCAGAAATGCAGTACCGAACCCGCGTCAGAAACTCCGCCTGTAGCTTCTGCAACATAGTTGGTGTCACAGACCTGCATGCCATGCTGATTCGATTGAGTATATCGGATTTACTCGTGGATTCACGTTCGTACACGTTGCTTTTCAGGAAGCTCCAGAGAAAGAAATCCAGAGGACTTAGGTCGGGTGATCGCGGGGGCCACTTCTGTTGACCTCCGTAGCCGATTATTCGAGTGTCAAATGTCTGCGCCAGAAATATACATAGTTGCGCAGATTTGTGTGCGGGTACCATCATGCTGGTACCACATGCGTGACAAATCCCGTAAGGAAACTTCATCTTCTAAAAAATCGGCTAACGGTCCAGATAAAATTTCCGTGTATGATTTTGATGTTAAGGTCCATCGAAAAAAATTGGGCCAATTAAGGTGCTCTTCCATATTCCGCACCACACATTCACCGACCAACGCACTTGGTGGCGATTCGGTCGTATTAGATGTGGATTTTCGAGGGACCAATAATGCGTATTCTGTGTATTAATAGTGCCTTGCCTCGAGAACTGGCATTCATCCGACCACAAAACTTCATTTAAAAAATCTGGATTTTCATCCAGTGTGTTTAATACGAAATTGGAAAAATCAAAACGACGCTTCTGGTCTCCAGGCATTAGTTCCTGCGCCAGGACTGGACGAAAAGGATATGCACCGTACGTATGTAATATGTTCCACACCGTCGATTTTGTGTAGGAACAAGCCTTGCTAATATCCTGGACACTACTTTCAGGATGAGCCAGGGCATATCCTAGAACATCCTCAGCGGGTATCCGCAAGCTTGAAGGTGTGACACGAGACAAGGGAATACGTCTATGACAACTCCCAGTTCTATACAAGCGTTGAACAGCACGGGCAATTGTACAATAAGATGGATGTCTTCGACTGGGAAATTTAATGGCATAAAGTCTTGCCGCCTCTCTCTTATTTCGATTGCCCATACAACAGTACCATTTTGCAGTATTCTTCATTTGTATACATCTCGTTCTCCCGTACCAGAATTCGTAATATTAGAATACGACTGTATGCAATTGCAAGCGACTACACAACAGATTTTTAACTTTCGCCATGATCAATACCGCAGCAAATCAGTCTGAATCCGCAGGCAAATAAGTCTATTTTTTTGGAACTGCTTTTGAAAAGTTTTCTTCGTCCAAAATATTTTATTTTATCCATGTTTTACACGTACACAGAATAAATTTTATTTCTTAAGTGCTCAATTATTGTAATATTAACGTAATGTATGTACTTTTAAATTTAAAAATGATTTACATAACAGTGACGTGCAAGAGCGAAAGTTTCCTGGCAGAGTTCGAATTGATTTCACTTTGGAGACGGTCCCTTACGAGCTTCTTGAAAAATTCCTCATGGGGGGGGGTTATGACCCCCTTAACCCCCCTCCCATGAGGAATTTTTTGCCATACAAAATGTATATTCTTCACTCCCTTATCACACACATGTATGCATATATGTGAGTTGCAGTAGTCGTAACCTCCCCCCCCCCATGAAAAATTTCTGGGTACGCCCCTGAAATGAATGAATATGTAGTAGCAACAGTGGCAATAAAAAAAGTACCCAAGAACGCATTTTTTTTTAATTTTGACGCTGACTCCAACTCATTTTCAGTGACAGAAACAAGCCGAAGATCCTCCGATGCACCAACAACTAAAGCAGAACTTTTAATGTCGCATTTACTTGTAGAAGAAAGTCACGATTTGTAACTCCTCAATAGATATCGTGAGATAAAAAAATGTTTTTATAAAATACCATCATCAGCTGCAGTTGAACGCCTTTTTTCTTTTGCGACAATGACAAATCTGCCGAATAGCCACAAACTGTCCGACAGTATGTTCGAAAAGAGAGTCTTATTAAAATTCAATCTATATAAGAAATTAAACGTTATTCATTACCTGTCTAATCATGTTTAAATTAAGTTATTGATGATTATTAATATTAATCTTACTTTTTATTAATATGCGTTTCAACCCAAACTATATTATTAAGCCTGTCACTGTTACCTTTCACGCCTATCCTCTAAACCGACTTTGATGAATTTTAGTGCAGTGATTTATGGGACCTCGAGAAAGGACATATCCTACTTTTTGTCGCTAAAAATGAAGAGATCCACACCAGTCATATTTTAATTGTTAGTTTTTATTTAAATTCATAAAAAATTGAAAATTAATTAATCATTAACTGTAGCAAATGACGATTGACAATTAATTAGTTGTTAATTGCTGCTACTACAATTAACAATTAAAAAACTGTTAATTGCCATTTTTGACAATTACAGTTGATCAATTTTTAATTGTTACAGCCACATTAACAATTAATCAATTGTTAATCTTTAATTGTCCTTACAATTAAAATTTGCCCAACACTGCCCAGTATAAGACATCAATCTTATTGTACAATTGATCCGTGCTGTTCAACGCTTGTATAAAACTGGGAGTTGTCATAGACGTATTCCCTTGTCTCGTGCCACACCTTCAAGTTTGCGGATGTTCTAGGATATGCCCTGGCTCATCCTGAAAGTAATGTCCGGGATATTAGCAAGGCTTGTTCCTACTCAAAATCGACGGTGTGGAACATATTACATACGTACGGTGCATATCCTTTTCGTCCAGTCCTGGCGCAGGAACTAATGCCCGGAGACCAGAAGCGTCGTTTTGAATTTTGCAATTTCGTGTTAAACACACTGGATGAAAATCCAGATTTTTTGGATAAAGTTTTGTGGTCGGATGAATGCCAGTTCTCGAGGCAAGGCACTATTAATACACAGAATACGCATTATTGGTCCCTCGAAAACCCATATCTAATACGACCGAATCGCCACCAAGTGCGTTGGTCGGTGAATGTGCGGTGCGGGATATGGAAGAGCACCTTAATTGGCCCAGTTTTTTTCGATAGACCTTTAACATCAAAATCATACACGAAATTTTATCTGGACCGTTAACCGATTTTTTAGAAGATGAAGTTTCCTTACGGGATTTGTCACGCATGTGGTACCAGCATGATGGTGCATCCGCACACAAATCTGCGCAACCATGTACATTTTTGGTGCAGACATTTGACTCTCGAATAATCGGCTACGGAGGTCAACAGGAGTGGCCCCCGCGATCACCCGACCTAAATCCTCTGGATTTCTTTCTCTGAGAAATTTTTCGAGAATATATTGAAAAATAATGCACACATGCTTTCAAATCACGAACGAAATGGGCTTTAGAAGTACTCTAAGTGGTATGTGGAAGTAACATTCCCCCTCTATACGCACGTAGAGTTTGAAGGCGTTCCGTTCATGCAGTGTCTTTGGAATAGCGGAAATAAAATTTACGTTAGTTCTGCCTATCCTCAGTTTGATTTCTTATGAATTACCCATTAAATAAATGAAGTTAACAGAGGTTAAAAAATGTAACCTATTATTAGTAAAGACCTTCCAAATAATAGATTAATTTTACAAGTATGTATTTTTAGAGGGGGAAAAGCCGTGCTTAATTTCACAGTTTAAAGTACATTTTGCTTTCGAAGGTTCTAAAAATTTATAGAAACAATTATCATTGTATGAATGTGAACTTGTCAAGTTGTATGTTTGCGTATGGGAAAGGGGGTGGGAATGTACCCATGAACATTAACACCCATAAAAAAAACTGAGTTGTAAGTATAAGTACCTTTAAACATCGACAGGCTCACTATCTATTTAGCCCCCCCCCCCTCCCCCACCAAAAAAAAAAAAAATTATTTTGAGGGATATTTTTTCCGCACACCAAAACATTTTGAAGTGTCCTAAATCACTATTTTTTCCTCGATGAACACTTAGCATGAAAGTCCTGATAATATTTGATCTATCATTGTTAATCTTATCCAAGACTTAACTCTACGTAGAATTCTGAAAGATCTTTCTACCGTGCAGGTAATAGCTGCAAATGTTTGAGCTATATACAAGCCTTTGTACACTGTAGGGAAGAACCATAGACCCAAAGAGAATGCATATAACAGTTTCTTCTTGGGGATTTAAAAGGCGCCCCCTATGCCGGTGCATGAACTAATATCCAGGACGTGCAGCGAGCTTGGCGCTGCTTGGCGCTTGGCGGTTCCATGCTCTCTGCTTTGGCGGCCGAGAAATCGGCGTCCTTCCTCCTGACTTTCTGTGCTGTGCTGATGAAATCGGATTTGCAAGCGTGATCAATGATCAATCTTCGCACAAAGGTAAGTATCACTTAGGTATTATCGATTTCTTGATTTTGATTTTTGTTTGTAAATTTTTTGTAATTCTAATAAAAATTGCTTTTCAGATATTTTGTTACTATATGGAGCTTTGAAGTTGTACCTGTTATCGTAGAAGCCTGTATTTGTTTACTACAAGGTGTTAGATAGGTAAGTACTGCATAATATATACATAAACATATTATAATTATTTTGAGATGCATATTGACTTTTCAACTCAACTAAGCATATAACTGTGGCATTCCGATCAAAATTGAAATTGAATTTATTCTAATGGAATCGACTGTGTGAATGAAATCGGAATCAATTTTACTTCGTTTTGCATAACTCTAGTTTAACTTTCTGTGGAAATATTGCTACTGTTGACAGATACAGTAAACATGTGTTACAATATTACTAGTATTAACTTGTTTTAATGTATTCTTGAGCCGTCTCTTGTATTATGATTTTTTGAAAATTTTTATATCATCTACGTATTGAACTCATTTAAAGTCATTTTTAAGTTGTGTGTCATCTTTTATTTATGAAATTTCTAGTACTATTTTTAATACCCCTTTTCTCTTTGTTTATACTAACTTATTTATGGATTGGAAATAAAATTCCAACTCAGCCCAGTTTACTTTTATAATAAACATGTATTTCGAATTTAAGAATATACATCATAAATTAGTTTTTAACAATAGAGAGTGCTATTTTCAGAAACCAATGTTCACACACGCAAGTAGTGAAATAGCTTGGAGCCCCCAAAATTTCCCGGCTTTAGGTATTAAAAAATTATATTTACTGCAATAATAACTCTTAAAAAAAAGTTTCTTTGTAATATCTGTAACATAATTGTCCAACCCTAGACTGAGTTAGAGACTTATTTTCTTACTTTGATCTCTGTCGTAATGGTCTGTAAGACTTGTGGGTCAATAAACAGGGGTTGATTGAAGAATTTTTTTTCAGGGTCCCATTTTTGGAAAACTGTTTATTTTAGCGAAATTTATTATCTGTTTTTGTGAATATCAATGTCCATTTTTTGAATTTTTAAAAATCATTTTTTTTTCTTAAAATAATATATAAAACAAAAACCAATTTAAAATGTAGTGTGAAATAGCAAAGAAAGGTTGTTTTGATCGGGTGTATTTTTGAGAAAGGGTCAATTAGTGTGAAAATACTGCTATTCTACACAAATAATGAAAAGGTAGCCGTATGGTTAATTTTGTCTTCAACCTTAAATTTCCATGGGGGGGGGGGTGCACGAGAAAAACCAAAGAGCAAGTAGTGATGCATGTTTTTAAAAAATCATCTTATTTATTCTCATTTTTACTCAAAAATATATCCACTTTTGCTTAAAATGTTCATTCAAACTTTACTGATAACATTATTTTGTATAAAATTCGACTAAATGTTCATTCTTAAGGATTAAAAAACAATGTATGCTGAAAAATGTGAGGAGGGGGGGCATGCCACCCTAAGTTAGCCTTTGTTGGGGGGCGCTACGTTAAAAGGTTGAGAACCGCGGACTTACGTATTATCCTCCCAAACTATTTTTTCAACAAATCTGTTGTCAAACTGTTGCCAATCGTATTCAAAACCATTATAATTTCATGTGCCCAGCATTTATCTTGGCAAAAAATTGCTCATCTTGGCAGACCGTCAGGATAATACGTAGTACCATAAATAATATAGTGTAGAAATGAATAATTTTTAACAATCATTAAATTTTACATCATTAAAAATAACCATCGTTTAGTGGGAATTTCTTATCACAATTGCTAGATTTCAACATATACAGTTAATTATTTTATTGCTCTTGTTTGCGTGTAGCACCAGGTCTTGAATTTTTTTGAGAACACAAAACTGCCGCGCAATGATTTCGAAGGAAAGTAAAAACTTAAAACTTTCAACGTGTTCATGTTTGAATTAAAAATGTCGGCAAACATGTTCAACATATGCCGTGAGGACTGATAATATAAAAAAAACTGGAATTAAATTACGTTTTTTCAAAAAGAAAATGTTCACAGGATTAAGTAACATGTGTCTTCGTTTCTGTTTTACCTCACACATAAAGTTGTAACAGTCCAACAGTGCTTGAAATCGTCTTTCACACGTAAGCAAGGTTAACAAAATTATATTTTAATGTTTGAATAGTTGCCACATTCATCAGATTTAAGGGCAATAAGAAAAACCAACGTATACTCTTTTTAATTGATCACTCTGTACAATATTTATATTTTGCTTTATCGTACATATTTAAAATGAAACAAATGCATTTTTTCATTTCAAAATTTGACTGTTATAATTTTTTATTTTAATGTTTTTTTAATTGGGTACCATTTAATAGATTGCAAATGGTACAATTAACTATATTTTATAAATTATTGTTGCAGAAAAATTGCTCTAATTGATATCCAGTACTGCATTCTCTCAACGTATCATTTGAATATTTTTCATGGAATCACAATGAAATATTATTAACATAATGAATGTTAAATATTTTTTAAATGCGGCATTTTGTGAAATAAATAACCTAGATAAAAATATACAAATTGAAAAACAGTCTCTTTTCCCGTTCCCTCGGCTACCAAGATTTATATTCGACATCCCCCCAAACTAGATTCAAAGCTCTATCTAACATTTCATCCTGGTTATATCCCTGGCATAAGTTGGTTTTCATCAACAAGATAATCATTTCGATTTTGAGTAGTGCAAAAGATCCACTCTTCATCAGCTGTGAAAAGTGCAGCCACCCACGTAAGTTTGTTAAATAGCTTTTCTCTTCAAGCGGATGGCTGAGCATTTTACAAAGGGCTGCCTTTCGTACAACATAAATAAATAATCTTGCTCATATGTTGTATTTCAGTAATTCAGTGAAATGTATTTGTGTTTGAGTTTTTGCATCTTTTAATTTTATCTAACCACTGGCATTTTCTGCTCACTTTATATTAAACTAGCTGCGTGCCCGTTCTTCGCACGGTAGGAAACGAAAGTTTTCCTTACATGTGTAATTTGAAATTATTCGTGATGTGAAATTAAAAAAAAAAGAGCAAAATTATTTGACTCTTAATGTAAAGTTTGTGTCATGAGTACTAACCTGATCATTGCAGTATAATGACTCAAAAAACTACGTCAGTGTCATTCACTATCAAAAAAGTGGAAAGCTTAATGGTTTGCAGAGAACTCCTGGCTTTCAAAATGTCTTATTCAGGGGCGTAGCCAGAGGGGGGGATATCGGGATATATCCCCCCCCCCGAAATTTTTGGATTAGTGATGAAATTCCGTCTATTTATGCATATATAAGTTCATATACCCCTCGAAAAAATTTCCAGGCTCATATCCCTTCCCCGAAAAAATTTCCTGGCTACGCACCTGGTCTTATTTCTACATCATACTGTTTTTTTAGGCTCAAGTTGTAGCATTAAATACCTAAGACACTACATGAAATGGAGCACCATTTATCTCTTTCCGAACATGTACCATATAAGGAAAGTATTGTAATCGTGAAAAAATTCGACTTCGATTTTGGTGTATTGACACGTTTTGAGGTCTTCTGAATTCATTTATGCTATTTTCAAGAGATGTTTTTAAAATAGCTGCGCACCCGCTCTTCATACGGGAAGAAGGAAATATTTTACTACTAAAATCATATCTGCATGTGACAAAACAGAATTTCATTTTTAAAAAAGTTCAAGTAATCTCCTCTGTTGAAATTACTGCGGGATATATTAACGCAAATTAGAATTACTTTTCGGTTAGTTGGTTGTAAGACAACCGTTGAAACAGGACACTTTTAATTTCATGAAATATTTATTAACGTGGTACATTGCGATTTATTCATATTATCTTTACAAATCTAATAATACTACCTATTACGTACATTAATACTATCTATATTCGCTTCTCCCTCTTCAAGGCTCCCTTTAAAGAAACAGCTTAGATTATTTGGCCTCAATGGGATCTTTTGATTCTGTGGCGATTCTTTGCAATTTACGCATTAGCATAAATAATAATCATTTCACATAATGGTTGCCATTAAGGAAACTCTCCATATATATTTAATTTATACATAGTTTTATAAGATGGGCGTATTTAGCGCCGCAAACCATTTCATCTTACTGTGGGGAGAAAATATCCAAGGGGTGCCATTTTAACTATCCATGTATCTAATATAGCGATATCTTTTATATCCTCCATAGTCCTGTCTCCTGAAAAACATCAAACTGTGTAATCTCGAGGAGCTACTTATTCCCACTTTAATTGTGACAGGGCGTTAGAGTTGCAGAGTTTACAAATTTCACGCATTTTTTTATTTATGACGTCACTGTTTGATTGCCGTAAAGGATACCCCGGTAGGTTGAGGGAGTTAATTTCGATATTTCGCATAATTGTTTTCAAACGGTATCATTAAAACTTTGCGTTATGTAACTTTTATGGAGGAACGTAATTCAACGTTAAAATAAAATTATACTCGCAACCTGCATGCGTATGTTAGGCAACGCCTGCGCTAAATTAAATGCCA
The DNA here is from genome assembly GCA_038373885.1 of Cheiracanthium punctorium. Classification (NCBI taxonomy): domain Eukaryota; kingdom Metazoa; phylum Arthropoda; class Arachnida; order Araneae; family Cheiracanthiidae; genus Cheiracanthium; species Cheiracanthium punctorium. The sequence goes on from JAWZYV010013892.1 coordinate 31,765, forward strand.
AAAATAAAAATAGTAAATAGAAAAAATTTCATATATCGCGCTTTGAAACGAACTTTGTAACTTTTAAAATGAACATTTTCAGCGCCGTGAAAACATTTCAATTTTTAAATAAGTACCGGATTAAAATACCACTTCTAATAATAATAATCGTGAATTTCTTAGTTTATTTCTACAGTAAATTTTAATCAAAATATCGTCTCCCTGTGTTGAAAATAGAGGTGGAATAAATGAGTTAAAATTATGGAATAATTTTTACGTATCTTAAAGCATTTGACGTCATAGATCCTCACTTGCGAATTGAAATTCTGATATCCCATTTAAAAACTCGATTGGTTGAAAAAATCCTTTTTTCTAATCCTTTCTGTGGCAACAACTGAACATAAATTCTCGTGCCGTGATCGCAATGTAATGAATGGCGTAAGATCGCGTTGATGCTATTAAATTCTAAACATTAGGCTGCATTAAAATTCGTAAAAAATCATCTAATTTACATAATTTTTTCGTTTTTATTTTAAAAGAGGGAGAAAAGAATGTTTCACGATTTGTCAAAATATCTAAAAGTTATGACGGATAGAATTCAAGATGCGACAGTTTTAAAATTATTTTACGAAAAACAATCGCGAAGCAGATGCTTAGTAAAAAAATTCCTAAAAATCGGTAAATCATGTTACGTATTCAGAACAAACTGTTTTTAAAAGAAAATTTCCTCCTCTATCCGATGATACAAATGCCGTTTTGCTGCGAGCGTAATTTCCGCCGTTATTAAGAATTAGGTGAGAAAAAATGCCAAAAATCGCATAAAACATAAAATAAAAAAAAATCTAGGTCGAATTTTGAAAAAATCGCTTCGAGGTGCACAACTAGATATTTACATCTTCCCGAGTACCAAATTTGGTGTTTCTAGGTGTAGCCGTTTGTCCGTAACGCTGCCGACAGACACACACACACACACACACACACACACACACACACACACACACACACAGACACACAGACACCTTCTTTTATAATAAGTAGAGATCATCTAAATTTGTTTTCAAAAGAAATGGTACATTACATAAAAATCAGAAACTTAAGACTGGAAAATAATCCAGTCAGTTGATATTTCTGACAGCTGAAAAAGGGTTAACTAAGTTCCTCAAGAAATGTATGTACTGACATGCCAAGTCTCAGGATTTTTGATTCTGTTTTGGGCGTTGGGTTTTTCTTCAATTTCTCGGGCTTTTATAAGAGTATTAAAAAATTGAAACTTCTTTCAATTTTCTTCATCAGGTTCACAAAATCAATTATATAAAATTAGATATTGCTTTAAATATCTAATTTTATATAATTGCATTTTATATAACTGCAAATGCATTCACCCACTATGCATTTTGATGGATGTTTCGCATTTTCCGATATTTCTTTGGCAAATAATTAAAATTGAATTTATTTAGATTGTACAATGTAGCACTATGCCATTACTTAAGTTTATATGAACTCACATCTCTCAAAAAATTCTTCATTTGAACCTTACCTCCATTTTCTTTTTCTGTATTACATTATATACTGCATATCAGAAAAAATTATGTGCTTTAACCTCAGTTGTTTGCAAAGTATTTAAGTGACAGATTTAGTGGCGTAGATCCAACAATTATATTAACTTGTCAAGATGCATATTCAGGGGTCGATCCAAAAAAAATTTCCAGGGTCCCATTTTTGCAAAAATCCCTTATTCTTGTGAATTTCAACACTTATTTTTCTGAATTTTCCTCAATTTTAAAACAATTCACTTTCTTCTTAAAATTATTGATAACAGCAATTTGAAATGTAGGGTAAAATGCCAGTGAATGTTGGTTTTTAATGGTGGTGGTTAGATTGTATTTTTCTGAAGGGCCGTTTTAGTCCCATTTTTGCAAAAATCCCTTATTCTTGTGAATTTCAACACTTATTTTTCTGAATTTTCCTCAATTTTAAAACAATTCACTTTCTTCTTAAAATTATTGATAACAGCAATTTGAAATGTAGGGTAAAATGCCAGTGAATGTTGGTTTTTAATAAAGGTGGTGGTTAGATTGTATTTTTCTGAAGGGCCGTTTTAGTCAATTGCAATTTTGTGAAGGGACCCACATTTTAATCATTTGCATTTTTGTGTGGAGGGGCTGTTTTAGTCTATTGTGATTTGTGAAGAGACTGCAAAACGAACACAATTTTCATCTGCACAGACCCTTATATTTTACCCTAAAAAAAAAAAAAAACAGTTTTCTCTTAAAACACCAGGTTTCTCAACAGGACCCTTGTTAAAGGGGGGAAGAGTGGAGCCTCCCCCCCAATGTTTTTGTTTTTAGGTTATTCTAGCCTTTATTGAGATGTTATCAATGAATAAGTTGCTTTAGTTATTATTATTATTATTATATTATTATTATTTTTTTTTTTTAGGTTTCTTGCTGTTGAAGATGTCATACCAGATGTTGAAATGTTATAATAAATGGATGAAAGATTATGTGTATTAGCACAAATGCGGGCTACAATTCTTTTTCCACAAAACTACTTTAAAATATTTAGTATATTTTAATCATGTATTTATTTTATTTTTAATTTAAAAAATAAAAGATTTGCATGTATGCTTTTTGTTGTTTTGTATTATGTTTAGCTGACTTTATTCAATACAGTTTAGTATTTTATTAAAGCTTTTAGCTTAAAAAAATATTTTTAAAGAAAAACCTGCATGACAACATTAATTGATGTGCATCTATTGTTTTTAAGTTCACTCAGTCTAAAGGTAGGTACTTAAGTAAATGAGGTGGTAAGTAACATTTTGAAATGTAAATATTCATTTATTTAAGTAACACTTTTGCAGCTAAAATCAGAAAAAAAAAATCTGATTGGTGTTGACATATAATATTATATTATGTCAATTTAAAAAAAAATACTTGGATAATTGAATATAATAACATGCTATCCCTGATATCAACAAGATAAAAAAGTTGTATACTTTTAAAAATTATCTTACATTTTAAGCTTTTTTTTTTTTTCGGTGGGAGAGGGGTATGTATACGGTTATTAAATAATTCCCTTTTTTATAGTCATTCAATGAATTCTTGCAGATTGTAATTTTTTGTGAAGTTCAACAATTTACAGAAATTGTGAGAAATGATTTGCTACTACAATATTTTTCGATTATTTAATGCTTTTTCTTGGGGGGTTCTTAAGTTCTGTACTCAGAAATACAGAGAAAACATTAGTTCTATTAATTTGTTCAATGGTCGCATTGTTAAATACTTCCATAATTGTTGTCTAAAATTAGGAAACTAAACAGTCTGAAGTTGTATTTATCCATTGCATTATTTCCATTAAGAGAAGATATTTAACAATTTTTATTATTTCTACATAAAGCATGAGTGTTGATAGAAATTCTATCAAACGAAGCATTTAATGCAGAAATAGCCAATTTAAATACAGTAAAAAAATAATAAAGGTTGCAATACATATGGATTATTTTCTTGGGAAAGTGGTGACACTCCATTTTATATTATATGGAGATCTAATTTCATTAACTGTGTAAGTGTATATTGGAAAAATAATGCATATTTTGAAGTCTCTCTCCCCCCCCCTTTCTTCCTTTTTTTTTTTTTTTTTTTTCCCTTAGAGGTGAAAAGAGGATTGTGTACAGGTAAAAAGCTGATAAAAAAATTGCATTCATTGTTATTTTCTGTCAAAAATTGACTTGCACTACTTAAAAAAAAAAAAAAAAAAGACCTGGTTCATTTTATATAAATAGGAAGCTTCTAATTTCATTAACTGTGTAAATGTATATTCAAAAAAATTATAAGAATTTCGAAGTTTACTTTCCTTTTAAAAAAGTGAAAAGAGATTTCTTACAGGTAAAAATCTAGTAACAAATTGCATTCATTGTTATCATTATTATATATATTAGGGGGGGGGGGTCAAAAATAGACTTGCACTACTTAAAAAAAAAAAAAAAAAAAAAAAAAAAAAACTAGTTCAAGATATTGAACTAAAAATATCTTAACATGATTTCAGAAAAATAGTTGGTAGTACATTATCTCACTTTTTACAGGAGAAAATAGAAGTACAAGAGTTTAGAATAATTAATTTTAAGGAGAAATATATGTTATGTGTAGAAACTAATTTTTTTCAAAAGAGTAGAATTTTGGAAAAAAAAAAGGGGGGGGGAGTACTCTGTAATTGGATTACATACCAAATTATATATAAGTAGTATTTTTAGTTTGATGCAAATAACTGCTAGTAAGCATTCTGATGCTTTTATTAATACTTAGTGATTAAATACCCTGTGTAATTTGAAAAATTAACTTATTTATTCTAAACATGATTTATCTTCTCAAAAAGAACTATTTTTTTTCCAAGACACATTTAAAGGGGGAAAAAACTACACTGTCTGGATATAAAAGATAAGTATCTGATTTTAAAATAACTGCAAGTAAACCATCTAAGATTATGTATTTGCCTTAAAAATACCAATTTTTATAAGTCAGAGCATCAGTCATGGAAAATTTTTATAAATATTTTAATAATAAATCAATGTATTAATGATATTAAATATTTAAAGAACATGCATTAAAAATAAGAAAATAAAGGAGAATATCTAAAAATTATGATTTTACGATCATTTTTAACTTTTTATTTCTCTTTTTTTTTTTTTTTTGTTGCTGCTAAAAAAATAAAAAATAATAATTCAGATATTTTTACATAAAAATTTAAGATCTTGGATTTTTAAATATACAATTTATGAGCCCATGTTTGCTTATATGAAGTAATTCTGCAGTCTTGAGCCTCTTGAGCTTTCTCAGGACTGCAATCCTCGGCTACAATAAGATTAAAAATAAACTAAGTACGGGGAATAATTTTTTATTTTTTCCTTTGAAAAATCTCGCCAAAAGAGCGATAAGCCTTAAGCTACTTGGTACCTCTCCCGGGTTGCCATATATTCCATGTCCTCGACTTCGCGCGCTACTGTCTATGCGTTTCCCCATTGTAAAAAAATTTCCATTAGCGGTATAGGAAGTCCACAGTCTGTAGCATCGGATTGTCTGTGCATAGACCAGTGGCGTAGCGAGGGGGGGTTTTGGGTGTCAGAACCCCCCCCCCATAATTTTTGAAGGGTTTGGAACGTCTCTATTTGGTTGTGATTACAAACTTCACACAAACAAATCATATATATAATCTTCATTTAATTATTTTAACAATTAGGTACACAAGTTAACATAACAAATACATCAGCATGCTTCCATCCGGCGAACACATCAGAATGCTTTCACTAGGCGAGCGATCGGCGCGCGGGAATCTCCGTGAATAACCAAGTCCCTATCTTCCCAGAGATCGGCAAAGGTAAACCTAAAGTTTATTGCTTTTCTCCCCCTCATCCCCCGTTGTTTAGAGAGGGGGAGTACAGTTTCACTTAGAGGACGCTCCCTCATACTCTCCCCTCCGTTGGAAATAAAAATAATTACTGCATGCTCTGCAATGGTCTTTGAAAGCAACTACAGAAGCAGAGTTGGGCAAAATACATAAAAAAATGTATTTTCGATGCAAAATACAAATTACATTTATTCAAACACGAAAAATTACAAAATACAAAATGCTTTCTAAATTGAAAAAATACAAAATACATTTATTTTCTTAATAAATTCAAAATACGAAATACGTCTAAAACTTCAATTAAGTAAAATTTTCTACAGAAACTTCTAGTTTATTTTATTCCAGTGTATTTTAAGATGAACAAACAAATGTAATAGTAACTTTTTTTTTTACATATACATAAGTTTTTCCTGGAATAAATTGCATCTTAAAAGGCATGAAAGCAAAAATGTGTGACAAGTATTTATTGAACGTTATTTTTCAGTGATAATGAATGGAATTGAAATATAAAATTAAATATATTTCTAAACGAAGATGAGTTGAATTATCTTTCTACTTTAAGATACATTTATAGCCTTACCATCGCACAGTAGTTATGCCACTGAAAATGGTAGACTGCCGAAGAGTGAAGGTCCCGAAGAGCAGCTGTCGATCTAACAGTCTGGATTTTTGGTAGGTTTTTTCCAGATGTAACGTGAATACGCTTTAGAACCCCTTAGAAAGTTCTCCTGCCAAGGCACCTTCCCATCCTTGGCAGTTTGCCCTAGTATAGCGTTGCCATAATCACGCAAACACAAGATACATTCATATATTACTACAAAAGATTATATTACTACAAGATTGTGATGGAGGAGTGGAATAATATCAGCCTTGATGTTTTAAGAAAAGGACTTTCATCTTTGAAATCAAGATGTAATATGATGGTTCAAAGAAAGGGCTATCAGACTGAACACATTAAAAAATAAAATTCTTATATTTATTTCTATATATATCTTTGCAAAATCGTTACAAAAATGTGTGAACACTCTCTGTAGGGTACTTGCGGTAAACCCCGAAAAAAAAATTGTTGTGGAATATTACTTAAATGAAATTAATTTACGTTTCACAAATCACCCGTGCATGAAGATTTTCTTAACATTAAACTTTTAAATGCCTGTGTCACATTGCTGAAGAGTTCTTTAGGGGAATTGCAAAAAATATATAACATGAATTTAAGAAAATGCTTTTAAAAAGAATTTAACAGGTTTTTTTTTTTTTTTATTTTAGTTTTACAGTGTTCTATATACGGTTAATGGGTTAAATATTTCAGGCTCTACAAATACTCAAGAGAACACATTAAATTACGATATATGTTTCCGAAAAAAAAAAAAAAATCTAATTTTCTCTTTTCTCTGACCAGAAGTTTAAATTTTAGAATGTCTAAAACTTTAGAGGATTTTTCGAACTACTTATTAGTTATTAGCATCAGATATTATTAAATTTATACATTTATGCATAACTTGCAACTATCTTTATAAAATAGGAAAATAAATGTCAATTTATGAAACTAAACTCTTCGAATAATTTGTTGGATTCAATTAAAATATTCAGATAATTTACTTTGATTTTCAGGTAGAAATTAAACCTTCATAATGTGTGAAAGATTATTTTAGTACGTGTTTTGATACTATCTGTGCAGTTTCTAGGACAACTATAAAATGGAAGCACTATGTCACGTGCTCCGAATACACAGCCTAAAATAAGATCCTGCGTCCACAACTAAAACGAATAAGTAAATTTTGAGGTAAATATATGTAAATAGTTAACGCAATTTTCTTCCTTCAAATTTCCCTTCTTTTCTTTTTTTCCTTCCTGAGACAGTGAGCGCACGCATTTTAAATTAAAATTAGCGAATTTTAAAATCGTGAAAAAAAAAGAATAAAATATTAAATTTTTTGTTCAAAACAAGCGATAGTAAGTGCGATGCTTCTAGCGTTTTAAAATATTTTTCTAAAGACAAGTTTTAATTATTGCTGCTGATAAAGGAACTCTTATTATACCCTTCCTAGACATCTCCGAATGACACTGGCTGGAGTAATTTATGGGTTGCTATCTTCCCGCTTTTGCCATCCCCACTTTAGAACGGGGGCCATCCTCGCGATATTTTCCTTGAGTCTAGATCTGCAGGGTCACGCACTGATCGTTCTTGAAAAGGGGGTGAAATTGTTGGCGATCTCTTGGCGTGCCGATGTGTGGGAAGTAACCGGAAAAGTCAGCTTCCTATGGTTTCTACCTTGGCGCTCGCGCTTATCGCCAACGGCGGTGGAAGAGTGCCGTTGGCGGGGGATAATCCCGCATTTGGCGGGCCGCCGCAGGTTCTAGACATATAGTCAGGAAACAGGATTCACAATGGATTTCAATTTACAAACTAATATTGAGTATTGTCAATTATTGTTCACTCTATCATTTTTAATTGTAATCTAAACCGGAATCGTCTAGGGAGCACGTACCCCTCCCTTTGAATCTGCCAATAGGGGGGAGAGATGTGTGATAAAGATAACATATTTTTCGTGTATAGAATTATGTTCCTTTGCTTGCGTTTCTAGATTAAAATGTTCCGTATTAAATTTTTAATCTCTCTCTCCGCTTTGCTTTTCGGCTTGATAAACGTTCTCTTTTGCGCGTCAGTGTGTCTGGGATATTTCTCTTCTGGCTGTCAAACCCTGGCCAAACGGCTCTGCATACAAACGGCCAGCGGGCTGGCCAAAAGATAGTAGCACTTCTTTCCCCTGCCTTGCAGCAGGCGGAACTTTTTACGACTGCTGGACCTCCCACGCTACGATCCCCATATGTCTTATCTATCTCTTTCCCAGCTCTCAAGGAAGTGTGGCTTTTCACCACCCCCCGCGATGAATTCCCATTAAATAGTTTCCATGATAGATTCCGAAAGGGGGAAGGTAGCGTTCTTGGAATTTCGGCCGGGGTTTGGACATCTGAAGGCTCTAATTGAAAGCTCCTCCGAACGTCAGAGGGCTAAATTATTTTGGAATTAGCTTAGGTAATGTAAACTTGCAGGTGCCTCCTTGTTGGTTGCCTCCTTGACGGGTCTGTTCGCTTTAGTTAGTAGCAATCGCCAGTCGATCGGCAACTTCTGCCTTGACATTTTAAATTTGTGGAATAAATAGGTGCGGAAATAATTTTATGAATCCGTTTTGTATTGTTGTAAAAGCTGAAATAATTAACTTGTGTGTTTCATAAAGTAATTTTCTGTTGTATAAGAATTTTGGTTTTTCGACAAATTATGTCCAAGAGAAAAATGTTATCAATAAAATCATATTTTAAACCTAAAAAACCGGCGAGATCCGCAGAGATTTTAAAAAATCTTGAAGAGGTTTCAAATGAATTCGAAACAGAAAGTAATGCGAATGCCTCTGGTACTTCTGAAGGACAAAACGTTTTGCAGAAGGATTACCATGCAAATGACATAAGCGATTGCATTGGCAAGAAGGTAAGAATTCATTCAATTTTTTTTCCTTACTTAAGTAATCATTGGCGTAAGTGTGTGGGAGATTGGGGCAACCTATTCTAGGAATATCAACTCATAAAACACACCAAGTTACGCCTGTATAGTATATACTGCATTGCATTGTTTTTATTTATAGGTCGTGTCTTGTTGGTTAAAATTACTAAAAATCCTAGTTTGACAAATCGTTTTTAAAAACTGAAAATTTTCTCTTTTACTTTTTTTTTGTTTGTTTCTATGTTAAACTACTACTAACTACTAAGATAGCATTTAAAAAGAGAAATGACTATAAGCACATGCTTTCGCTTGTTTAAGAAATATAGTAAAAGTAAAAAACATGTTCTAAATTAAGTTGAAAGTACTTAAGCATAATATATTTTAAAATTTTAGTAAAGTAATGTGTTTACCAACGAAAATCCTACATTTAATAAATAAATACACTTTGAACAATTAATTATTGTTCTATCATGAGCTCAATAAAATGTTTATAGTATATTGTTTTATGGTGAATGAGGAGAATTGTCCGTAATTACCAATGTCATTTGGTCAGAGTGATAAATGATTTTTTTTTAAATTGTAGCCTTTCAAAATAAATAAATAAAAATAAAGAATCAGTGGGTCCTTTTACAGCTGTGTGGGGTCCCTGTCTGCACGAAAATCTGCTTCTAGAGATCTCATTCCCACATAACAATAGTGAACGGAGCCACTAATGTTTTTGTTTTTTTTAAAGTAAATATCAGTGGAGAGGAAGGGGGCTTCGAAATTCCTCTACCAGTACACAATTGCTAACCTAAAAATAGGCGATTAAACTGATAAATATTCAATCATTTATCACAGTGATAAAATGACGACGGTAATTATGCATAGTTACAGGATTACTCACGTTTACCGTAAGATATTTATTTTTATCATTTAAAATGCTGTTTTGGCTTAAATCATTCTTCTCTCACTGGGAAGCAAACAGAAAGTATATTAAAAACATCTTTTAAATGAAAAATCTCTATATTTCGATGAACACATATTTACAAAGCACTTCTTTTTGCTGTTATTTTGTTTAAGATTTTTTTTTCTCTTTCTGCCGTTAGATATAGTAAAATATTTTAGACTTTCCTGCCTAAATATTTTACGTTTTAATAAGTATGTTAAAGAGGGGGTGGATTTTACATTTTAAAGACTTTCTCTGAACCTGAAACAACAAACTTATTGGTACTCCAAGAAATAATTATTTATTGCAAGTATCACTGAGCATTGTGCAATGGAAATTTTTTCAGGGACGCTATTTTAAAAATAATTATCTGTGTATTTATATTGACGAACAACCTTTGACTATTAATAGCATTATTCCCCTCGCATCGCAACGACAGAAAAAAAAAAAACCCAAATATTTTTATTTATTAAATCAAATGTTATAATTAAAAGAAAGTGACATTAAAGTTAAGATTTTTTTTTTTATCGGCAACAAAAAATCACACGGACCAGCGCCGACCATTGGTTGGAAAACTCTCGTTTACAGCAGCGGTTCTCAAAATTTCTGAGGCTGTTTTCCATAAAGTGGGATAAATACCCCTAGAAATGTTTAGAATAAAAGACAAATTAGCTATTGCATTTTTTCTTTAAATTACGAAAAATAAATAATATTTTTAATTAATTGTAATCATTAAAAAACGCTGTATTTTAGCAACTTATTATTAAATCAACAAGCAGTCAATGAAACGGATTAATGAGATTAATAAAGAAAGAAATTCCCGCGACTGGAAAAAGAAATTTAAAATTTCATCACCGATGGCTTTTACGATGGAAGTGGCTTACATATTCACCGTCAGAAAACGGCGCATTTTGCAACTTTTGTGCCCTTTTTCCACCTTTAGGTGTTGGTAACAGTGGGATTCCACCACGAAAGCTAGTGTCCGAAAAGTTTGATAACTGGAAAAAAGCCATCGAAGATTTTGATGGTCATGAAAAAACAGCTTATCATAAAAAATGCGTGTCAGACTCCGAGACTTTCCTTTCTTTCGCAGGAGGAGAGAGAAAATCAATTGATATATGCATAAACTCGGGAGTTCAAGAGCAAATAATGAAAAATCGTAGTAACATCAAACCAATCATCAAGACAATAATATTTTGTGGAAGGCAAGGGTTATCTTTAAGAGGACACAAGGAAATGGGAAATATTTTAGATGACGAAGAGAATAATACTGGCAACTTCAGAGCATTAATAAAGAAGCGCTGTGATACGGGGGATAAATCGTTATTTGATCATTTAAAATGCAGTAGCATAAACGCCAAATATACTCCTATCTTCCCAGAGATCGGCAAAGGTAAACCTAAAGTTTATTGCTTTTCTCCCCCTCATCCCCCGTTGTTTAGAGAGGGGGAGTACAGTTTCACTTAGAGGACGCTCCCTCATACTCTCCCCTCCGTTGGAAATAAAAATAATTACTGCTTGCTCTGCAATGGTCTTTGAAAGCAACTACAGAAGCAGAGTTGGGCAAAATACATAAAAAAATGTATTTTCGATGCAAAATACAAATTACATTTATTCAAACACGAAAAATTACAAAATACAAAATGCTTTCTAAATTGAAAAAATACAAAATACATTTATTTTCTTAATAAATTCAAAATACGAAATACGTCTAAAACTTCAATTAAGTAAAATTTTCTACAGAAACTTCTAGTTTATTTTATTCCAGTGTATTTTAAGATGAACAAACAAATGTAATAGTAACTTTTTTTTTTACATATACATAAGTTTTTCCTGGAATAAATTGCATCTTAAAAGGCATGAAAGCAAAAATGTGTGACAAGTATTTATTGAACGTTATTTTTCAGTGATAATGAATGGAATTGAAATATAAAATTAAATATATTTCTAAACGAAGATGAGTTGAATTATCTTTCTACTTTAAGATACATTTATAGCCTTACCATCGCACAGTAGTTATGCCACTGAAAATGGTAGACTGCCGAAGAGTGAAGGTCCCGAAGAGCAGCTGTCGATCTAACAGTCTGGATTTTTGGTAGGTTTTTTCCAGATGTAACGTGAATACGCTTTAGAACCCCTTAGAAAGTTCTCCTGCCAAGGCACCTTCCCATCCTTGGCAGATTGCCCTAGTATAGCGTTGCCATAATCACGCAAACACAAGATACATTCATATATTACTACAAAAGATTATATTACTACAAGATTGTGATGGAGGAGTGGAATAATATCAGCCTTGATGTTTTAAGAAAAGGACTTTCATCTTTGAAATCAAGATGTAATATGATGGTTCAAAGAAAGGGCTATCAGACTGAACACATTAGAAAATAAAATTCTTATATTTATTTCTATATATATCTTTGCAAAATCGTTACAAAAATGTGTGAACACTCTCTGTAGGGTACTTGCGGTAAACCCCGAAAAAAAAATTGTTGTGGAATATTACTTAAATGAAATTAATTTACGTTTCACAAATCACCCGTGCATGAAGATTTTCTTAACATTAAACTTTTAAATGCCTGTGTCACATTGCTGAAGAGTTCTTTAGGGGAATTGCAAAAAATATATAACATGAATTTAAGAAAATGCTTTTAAAAAGAATTTAACAGGTTTTTTTTTTTTTAATTTTAGTTTTACAGTGTTCTATATACGGTTAATGGGTTAAATATTTCAGGCTCTACAAATACTCAAGAGAACACATTAAATTACGATATATGTTTCCGAAAAAAAAAAAAAATCTAATTTTCTCTTTTCTCTGACCAGAAGTTTAAATTTTAGAATGTCTAAAACTTTAGAGGATTTTTCGAACTACTTATTAGTTATTAGCATCAGATATTATTAAATTTATACATTTATGCATAACTTGCAACTATCTTTATAAAATAGGAAAATAAATGTCAATTTATGAAACTAAACTCTTCGAATAATTTGTTGGATTCAATTAAAATATTCAGATAATTTACTTTGATTTTCAGGTAGAAATTAAACCTTCATAATGTGTGAAAGATTATTTTAGTACGTGTTTTGATACTATCTGTGCAGTTTCTAGGACAACTATAAAATGGAAGCACTATGTCACGTGCTCCGAATACACAGCCTAAAATAAGATCCTGCGTCCACAACTAAAACGAATAAGTAAATTTTGAGGTAAATATATGTAAATAGTTAACGCAATTTTCTTCCTTCAAATTTCCCTTCTTTTCTTTTTTTCCTTCCTGAGACAGTGAGCGCACGCATTTTAAATTAAAATTAGCGAATTTTAAAATCGTGAAAAAAAAAGAATAAAATATTAAATTTTTTTTTCAAAACAAGCGATAGTAAGTGCGATGCTTCTAGCGTTTTAAAATATTTTTCTAAAGACAAGTTTTAATTATTGCTGCTGATAAAGGAACTCTTATTATACCCTTCCTAGACATCTCCGAATGACACTGGCTGGAGTAATTTATGGGTTGCTATCTTCCCGCTTTTGCCATCCCCACTTTAGAACGGGGGCCATCCTCGCGATATTTTCCTTGAGTCTAGATCTGCAGGGTCACGCACTGATCGTTCTTGAAAAGGGGGTGAAATTGTTGGCGATCTCTTGGCGTGCCGATGTGTGGGAAGTAACCAAATATACTAGCCCAGAAATACAAAATGATATTATAGAAGCATGTGGTAGTATAATTTTACGGAAAGTAATCCAAAACATTAATGATTCTGAAGGATTCAGCATTTTGGCGGATGAAACTACTGACATAGCAGGTATTCAGCAGATGTCATTGTGTGCCAGATACCTGGAAAATGAAAAAGTAAGTGAAGATTTTTTGCAGTTTTTACCTGTGTACGATGCTACAGGAAAAGGTCTAGCTTCCACAATTATTAACGGCCTGAAAAACTCCGGAGTTCAGATGCACAATTTAAGAGGCCACGGGTATGACAGCGCAAGTGCTATGAGTGGGGAATTTAGAGGTACACAATAAAAGAATTCCCATTAGCAACGTATGTACACTGTTCATCTCACAACTTAAATCTTTGTTTGTCAGATGCATGCAAACAGAGTACGATTAGAAATGCTACGGGTACTATAACAAAAATTATTGATTTTTTCAATACCCCAAAGCGTCGAACAGCATTGGAGAACAATATCGATCAAAATGCTCCTTCAAAAAATCTACAATCTTTGTGTCCAACCCGATGGGTGCAACGGCATGACTCGATTCATGTATTCTTGGAACTACTGCATCCCATATCCTTAACATTGGAGGAAATGGCAGTAAACTGGCGAGATAAAACTTCATCCGATGCCCAAATTTTACTCCATGCCATTCAACGGAGTGAATTTATAGTCGGTTTAATTACTGCTGAGAAAGTTTTCAGTCTCACGCTACCTCTCAGAAAGTACCTCCAGACCATAAATATGGATTTATGTAACGCGATAGAATGTGTTGAGGACATTTTAAAGACCTTGAAAGACCTAAGAAGTAGCGAAGATGAACTGAAATCTATGTACGAAAAGGTAGAACACATTGGAGGTATATTAGGAACAAATATAGAAACTCCTCGAGCTATCAATCGGCAACAGCACAGAACAAATATCCTTTCAGAAAATACCGAAGAGTATTATAAAAGATCTGTGTTTATACCTTTCATCGACAGCATAATAATGCAACTCGAAGAAAGGTTTATTGCCCATAAAAACATTTTTAAATCATTTCAAGTTCTGCTGCCCCGAGATTGTAAGGGCATGCTTACACGTGAAAATGAAGAAAAAAATACAACTGCTTGTCAGTATCTATAACAGTGACATCAATGTACCGTTATCCACTGTCATAGGGGAAATTACTCTTTGGTACAAAAAACTATTGCGTGAAGAAACCTGTTCTCGCAATGCAACAGACGCTTTAGCAGTTTGTGATAAAGATATTTTCCCATCCGTATACAGACTGTTAAAGCTTTTGGTTCTTTTGCCTGTAACAACAGCATCCACTGAAAGATCGTTTTCCAGTTTAAGATTTTTAAAAAACTATTTAATAGTACAAGTCAAAGCCGCTTAAATGGCTTGGCACTGTTTTATGTTCACAGGAGAATTCCAATTTCTGCAGAGGAAGTATTAGATGAAATGTCAAAAAAATCTCGGCGTTTACGATTTTTGTAATAGTATTGAATTAATTTCTTCCATGTATTTTCTTTTTTTTTTCTTTGCTCTTTTTTACTTATAAATAAATTTTAACTTGGAAATTTTTAGAATTGTGTCGTTCTGAATTAAAAAGCAAAGCTAATCGAAAAATAATTTTTGGAGAAGTTATAAAATATGAACTACGTTTTCTTTAAGAGCACATTTTAAATTTTCTAAATCTTTAAAAATTAATGAAAGTATAACTTTTGATGTAGCTGATATTTTAAGAATAATTTTTTGTGAGCTGATATTTTAAAGATTGATGTAGCTGATATTTTAAAGATATTTTATTTTAAAAACGCACACTTAGAATTTTCATTTTCAGTGCTCAAAACCTTTTTATTGATCAGTTTTATTTATTTATCTATCACAACTGACTTTTAAAAAAATTCAGTATCAATTTATAGTTTATAAAAGACAGAGGCAGATGGAATCTATTGACGAAATTCAATCGGAGAGTGGGGAGCAAAATTGACAGACTGAAACCGTCTTTTAATTGAACGTTTTTATTTCATAATTAATAATTTGTTTATGTGTATATTTAACCGAATACTTTAAAAGTAATTGAAAATTATTTCATAAGGTTTACTCTCTCCCCCCTCCCCCCATATTGTCTGTTTTTCTGGATATAAATGTTAGTGAATGAGTACTGAAAGCAAGTACGATTCCTGCATTTCAGCTCAGAGTTATATATTTAAGCTCATGCTAAAAGAAATTAATAAATGCAGTGAACAAGTGAACATCGGAAGGCCAAACATTGCTGTTGTAATATCGTGCCACTTACTGGTGCCTATTTTATACGATGTTTGATCGTTAAAAATATTTTTTATTTTGTAAAATAAAAATGCAACAGTAGAATAACTTTTAAAACAGAACTACTTTTAATATAGGTTGGTCAACTTTTCTCTATTTGTGCCCCCCCCCCCCAATCTTGGAGATCAAATGCACGGCTGTGGTTCATTAAGTATGTAACTAAACCCCCCCCCTAAAATTTTTTTCTGGCTACGCCACTGCCATAGACTAATTATTATCAGTAGACCGCTCGCTCAATCGTAAAGCTGTTCTATACAACTGGTCGACTCTATTCTTTCCTACCCCCGGTCACTCCTCAGATTCTCCCTGCAGTTCGAAAAACCAAGCTGGTCTCTGACGAGGGGGCTCTACGGAAGCTGACAGTTTGATTGATTATTACTGTTCCGGAGCAAACGGAGAAACCTTTTCTATTCTCAAAGCCCTTTTCCTCCAAAAAAACCCCAAGGATTTCCCTTGAACAGACCAGAAGTAAAAGTTACGAGCTGAAAACTTCAAGCTTTCTAAACTTTCTATTTATGCAATCAGGGACTGATTTACGGCGGGGCATTCGGGGCACGTGCCCAGGGCCCCCGATTTTTAGGGGCCCCCAAATCTTCCTTTTATGTAATCATAATAACTACTAAAATTATCTCTCAAGAGTAAAATTTCTGATTACTTACTTCATTTCATCACAAATATTCAAAATTTTTAATTTGATGTAACTTGTAATGTTAAAAAATTATCCATTTTTTATACAAAATCGATAGGACGCCTTATCATGCTCCTTCTCTTATTGTTTCTAAGGAGTGTGACGACTGAGTCACTCGTTCCTCTTGTCCACCAAAAGACACAGCCTGTTTGTGCACCAGTTCATGGGCGACCGGCAACTGTGGGCGTGGGGAATCTTTCGACTTACGATCGCAGATTCAGATGTTGCTAGTCTGAGAGGCGCGTGTACGGTGCTGCTACTAAACTCTGCTCTACAAGAATAGTGAAATGAAATGAAAACATTGAAAGAACGTATGTGCATGTGATTTATCTTCAAGCTCCTGTAAACAATATGGAAAATCGTTAAATTTATGAGCCGTATGTGATTAATTTTGAATTTCTTTAAAGTTATTTAAGTAAGGTTTTTGAAAAATAGTTGTTAAGTTATTATTTTTATTTTAATTAATTTGATTTGACTGTAATCATGAAGAGATCGTACCCATCTGGTTCTCAGAAAAGACGATTAAAAGAGAGAAAAAGGGAAGAGATTGAGCGCATGAAAGGAATGATGCTGAATTATACAGTAAAAAAAAATCCTGAAACGGCTGAAGATAAAGAATGTGATGAAGAAGAAGAATTAGCACATGTTCATGATCTTGCTTGCACTAATGAAGAGTCCATACCTGCAAAATATGCAGAAAATAAAGAAAAAGAATTAGCAGATGTCCATGATCTTGCTTGCACTAATGAAGAGTCCATACCTGCAAAAGATGAAAATTCATCCAATAGCGCAACACCTTCTGAAAATAAAGAAAAAGAATTTGTAATTGCTGAAGATCCAGCATTGTGGGAGCATGTCACTGACGAAATGCGTGAATATTTCATCAAATATCCTATAAGGCAAAATACGCATCTTATTGAATTCACAGAGCGATCTATTGGTGATAAAAAAAGATCCCTGACTGAAGCGCATTTTTATCGTTATAAATGCAACCAAGAAAAAGTGAAAAGAGAGTGGCTGACTTTGTCTCCAACGACGTTTTCACTTTTCTGTTGGACATGCAAGCTGTTTTCCAATACTTCATCAATTCTTTCAACAACAGGATTTTTTGATTGGAAACATGTGAGTGAAAGGCTACATGAGCATGAAAACTCATTTAGTCACAGAGAAGCAGTCTGTAAAATGGTACAAAGAAAGGAAAGCTCGAATCGAATAGATTGCAAAATTGTAAATACCACCAATTGCGAAAGCAAATATTGGTATGAAGTTCTTCGCCGTGTCGTAGCAGTAACAAAATTTTTAACTTCCCGTGGACTGTCATTTTTTGGACGGAATGAGACAGTTGGATCGCTAAGTAATGGGAATTTTCTTGGATGCTTAGAACTTATGAGCGAATTTGATCCATTCCTTGCAAACCACTTGCAGAAGTATGGAAACTGCGGGAAAGGGCACACCTCATATTTATCTACATCCACTTTAAATGAGTTCATCGATCTAATGGCTAAAAAGGTATCAAATTTCATTATTTCTGAAATTAAATGTGCAAAATTTTTTTCTATCATTGTAGACTCAACGCCCGATTTATCCCATACAGATCAGTTGACTTTTGTCATCAGGTATGTCTCATCTGACAATGTACCAGTTGAGCGCTTTTTGAAATTTTTATCTATTGAAAACCATTCATCTCAACATCTAGAAGAAACAGTTGTGAATTATATTAAAGATGTAGGACTTGACATTAGTGATTGTCGTGGACAGAGCTACGATAATGCCAGTAATATGGCAGGAAGATACACTGGTTTACAAGCTCGACTTAAATTAATAAATCCTTTAGTAGACTTTGTTCCTTGTGCTGCACATTCATTAAATTTAGTTGTTGTCAAAGCTGTGGAGTGTAATGGAAAAGTGTTAGATTTTTTTACTTTTTTGCAAGAATTGTACAATTTCTTCTCTGTTTCTACACACCGGTGGAGATTGTTATGTAATAAAATGAGTGAAAAGGGAAATTATTTAACATTAAAGTCGAGATGTATTACAAGGTGGTGTGCAAATGCTGCTGCAACTAAAGCATTCCAAGAAAGTTATAAGGAAATATCTGATGTTCTTTCAGAAATTTCCTCAGACTCTAATCAGACGCCATCAGCAAGAAATGAAGCAAATTCATTACACAAAAAAATGCAAACACTAGAGACTGCATTATGTACTTGCATGTGGAATTCGATCCTTAATAGGATTGATTCCATTAGCAAAAATCTCCAGAATCCAACTCTAGATTTATCTGAAGTGCCTGAATATTTCACTTTACTGATAGAATACATTCAGTTTGTGCGAGAGAACTTTGAAATGTATGAAGAAACTGCATTTTCTTTAGTTGGACATAAAGATTATTCCGTAAAAAGGCAAAAAAAGATTCCTAAATTTTTCTACGATGGACAGTGTCCAGAAACTGTGTTAGATGGTAAAAGTAATTTTAAGGTATCTTGTTTCTATGCAGTGTGTGATACACTAATTACTCATCTGAATTCAAGAATGTCTGCTTATGAGAGCATATTAAAGAAGTTTTGCTGCTTATTTGATAGCGATAAACATACAGCTTTCGAAAATGCAAAAGTTTTACAAGCTAAATATTCATTGGATTTAGAGGAAGTGTTTCCTGACGAATTTATACACATTTTCCCAATCATACAAAAAGATATGTCTGTTGCTGATAAGTTACAGAAAATCCATGATCTTGGCATCATAGATACATTTGCCAATGTTCAAAGTGCTTTAAGACTATTTTTAACTTTGCCCATCTCCAATTGCACAGGTGAACGATCCTTTTCTTTGCTTAAAAGATTAAAGTCTCCGTTACGAACTTTGATGACGGATGATAAATTATCTTCTTTAGCCCTTTTATGAATAGAAGGAGATGTAACACAGAAGATAGATTATGAGGATGTTATAAAATTATTTACTGACACAAAATTGAGACGAAAGCTTATTAAAAATCATTAAATTAAACAGTACAAGTTTTATGTTTTAAGGTAAGATTCATTATTTAAAAAAAAAAAGAAGAGTTGTTGAACAGGTATGAATGTTTCTTTTTTTTGTTCATTTTTTTCCACGAAGCATTCTATAAAGCATAACTAACTTTTTATTGAAATTGATAGCTTATAATTTTAATATTATATTAGCAAGAATATTGTTTTGACTATATTGGATACATAATGAAATTTAATTTTCCACTTTCTTTTCCTTTTTCTAGACAATGTTTTATAAAAAATATGTAGAAGATGACCATATTTCTTAAAAATTATTATTAACATTTCACACATATTCATAGCTTATACAATGCATGCAATGTTAAAGACATCAATTAATATTTGTAATACTACAAGTAAAATATTTGAGGTTTTTGACAGTTTTTGACAAATGTTTTCGACATAGGGTTTTTGACGTGACAGTTTAAACCATGGTTAAAACCGTCAAAAACTGTCATGCGTCAAAAACTTGCCAACCCTGGGGCTGGTATTACTTAGATATTTCAAACATTTAACCTTACATTTTATCATGTTATATCCGAGACTTAAATACTTAACTATTTAATACCCATAAAAACATTTCAAAACTGGAAAATTCATTAAAGTGGTATTTGTCGTGACATTTTACTGATTTATGTTTACGTATGGATGGCTTAAGAATAATTGGTTTTAACTTAATTAAATTAAGTAATATTCTGCGAAATATTTTTGTGCAGGGGGCCCCCACAGGTACCTGTGCCCTGGGCCCCCAAATGTGTAGATCGGTCCCTGTATGCAATTAAACAGGTTTTGGCACATTATCTTTTAATAAACATTTATGAACGTTTATTCACATTTTTATACATTTAAAATTTTTTGTAAAAAAAAAATTTAATGTTTTTTAAGGCTGTAAGGGTATCGCACATTTATGTATGAAATTCTCACAATTTCACATATTTTTATACGTTCGTAAACATTTTAACGCACTTTTCACTGGGTTAGCATTGGAAATATTTGATTTTTTATTTTAGTTACTTTTCGAATTCCGCGCTCGATTTGTGTGAGCATTTAAAATGCAAAAAGCAGTGCGTACACAGGCCGCAGCGTGACACAGCTGGTGTATGTGCACGGTATACATCAGCGATACACATTTTTCTCCACGTGTTGGATTTTGTTCGATTTAATCAATAATTATGTACGCGAATTTATTAGTTATCAATAATTATGTACTTACGTTGTAATGAATAGTAATCCTGTATATTTTTAATGAATGATCTATTTATAATTCAAACTAGCTGTGTACCCGCCCTGCATACGGGAGGAAGCAGATATTTTTCTAATGCACCTGATTAAAATTTATTCAATCAGAGCAAAACTATGGAATTGTTTCACTCGTAACCTGGCATTACGATAATTGGAAAAAAAACTACTTTACTTTCGTGAAAATTTGTAATGTAGTTTAGAGTTCTACCCACAACAGAGGAAATTATTTAAGTACTAGCTCGTCTACTATTTTCCTTTATTTTTTACCGAAAACTATGTGATAAAGTGTCAATAATGAACGAAAACAATTTCATTGATTACCACATTACACCCAACAAAAGGAAAATAAAACATCACATTTTCAGCATTTGATATCCTGCAGATGATATTTTAGTGTTCTCTATTGAACTTCTGAGGAAATAAGTATTTTTGAAGTTTTTTTTGCACCGAAAAAGAACTTTTGTTTGAAATTTAAAAGTAAATTATTTTTAATCATGAGTAAATATTGAACGATAAGCATCATCTATGAAACCATAACTCTTGGAACGCGCGGTTCGAATATTTCCGATAATAACCTACCCTCAATCGCTATCCCTGAAAGGGCTCAAATCCATATGCTCCTCCGAATATTTTGGATTTACCAACATTTTTTAAGGGACTTCGTAAAAATGTTATCACACATTGAAGGAAATAAATTGCAAAATAGAATAGAAACAAAAATCCTATTCCTTTTGAAGCACCATCAAATTAATGTTCTATTTATTTTATTTTGATGATTCTAAGAACTCCGAGAATGTGCATTCTCAGCAAATCGCAATTCGTAATCCAATAAGATTCCGCAAACATGACTGAAGGAAATAATTTAACCTACCCGCAATATCAACAGATATCCGCATACACTCGGATTCCGATTTGCTGCGAATAACCACCCTGTCCCCGCGGAAAATGGGATTAAATCTTGTTCACTTCCACGAGATTTTTACAGCTAACTTAAAACATAAAGTTACGAAATTATTTTGCGCGTGATGTAATTTTTACCTGAGAGGTGATTAAGTTAAATTGACTTTGAAAGCGAATCATTAAACTCGTGAAAGATACTTCAATCTAACATTTTTTGCCAATTGCATAGTTTTTGCATTATTCTATATATTAGGGTTTCTTTAAAATATTTATTTATTCATGTTTTATTTTTCAATTGCAATACAAGATATTTTATGAAAAAAAAAAACGTTTTATTTGGTGAACAAAAGTTAATAACATTTCCCCTTTTCTTAATTGAGTTGTTCTGACAGTTTTACATCAAGTTATAATAACTGTTTTAACAGATATTTTTTTCTTCTTGCTGTATTTTTCTCATATATGAAGTTCAATATTAGATAATTTATCCATTTAATTTTCTATATATCGTTATTCTTGCTTATTTCAGCAAGTTTTTTTTTTTTTTTTTTTTAAGTTTATCTTAAAAGTTTAATGAGTTTTGTAAAGCAGAGAAAGAGTTTTAGAAGATATAAATTTAACTTATAAGCTTTAAAAAAAATATTTTGATCTTTTGCATTATAGTATAAATACTTCTTACTAATTTCATGACAATTTGGTAAACTGCTGAAGTGTATAGCTCTAGGTTTCCTGCCTACCGCGCGGCTGTTTTCTCCAGACGCGTCAGAACCCCTCAAAAATTCCTCCGCTCAAGGCATACCCTAATTAAGCAGACAACCTTCGTGTAGATCTGCCTTGTAGCCTGCCACAAAATATCTGCCGTGTAGACCTGCCACAAAACAAAAATAACTTTCTTGATAATTTACACTGGAAGTAAAAATTTTAATATTTTTAATATTAAATAAAAATCATAATTACTTTTAATCCCTATTATAGAGGGTCCCTAAAAAACACTGACCTAGGATATTCTTCTTTATATATTGACCTTATACATATAGAATTAATTATAAAGTTATTTTATTTTGGCGAATTAAAACTTTCAGGAGATTAAATGTAAACAAATACAAACTTCTAATTTTTATAAAGCCCTTTTACAAAAATTCCCAATAACTAAAATATGCCTCTATACATTAATGAGGTGATGTAGAAAGTTTCAGTTTTTCTCATAAAAAGGCTTGCATATATATTTAATCAAAATTGGTGAGGGGAAATAAGCTTTGCAATACTAATAATGGTAAAAATATAATTATTAAAACTATTCCAACAAAACTAATTAAAAATTAATTTTAATTACAGTTATATATAGCCGATATTTTACATTTTAAGAAATTATTTTTAGCAAGTTTCCTTTAAAAAGAGGGGTTTTTTTTAGAATTTAGAAATGAAAATTTGTTTAAAAACATTACACTTATACTAACATTTGATTTAAAAAGTTTTTTTAAGGAAGTTTTTTTTTAATTGATTTATTAATACCATAATTCAATTCTGAAAAAAAGCATGTCTAAAATAAAAGTAGTAATATTTAAATTAAATACTTTCAAAAATAAAAATATTTATATGTAAATATACTAATACTTATAAATCATTCATTCTAAGAATTATTATTTAAAACCAAAGAGTTAACAAGATAAATTACCATGAATCAGAATAAACTCTTGCACTTATAAAAACAAAACCAGTAATAATAAGGCATAGCTGATTACAAATCAGACTGAATGTGAACATATTACAGAGAACGTGCATGTTAAATCTGTATAGTCTTAGATTCTATTTTTAGGGTTGCCTGTTAGGTGAGAGATGGTATTTAAATTTTTCGAAACTGCTGTAATTTCACACTGAATCACTAGTTCTGGACTTTGTCTTAAGAATACAAACAAATTGAACAATCAGTTTATTAAAAAAACGCTGAAATTAGTATTATTGTTATTATTACTCCTTTGTTCATTTTCTATTTATTTTTTAATCTGGAGGATTTATTTTTTAATCTGGAACAAGGAGTTTCTGTAGAGTCTGTAGGGTCTTCTGTAGAGTGTAGGAGAGTCATACTGTATACTTACAAATCAGGCCACTGTTCTTGGAAATGTTGTCTGAATGGCAATTTTCAATACAGATAAATACAAAATACACTAATGTAACTCTGTTTACGCCCACTTGTTTCTCCCATTTTTTTTAAATTCACGCCCTCCCCCTTTTCTCTTCACAAAATATAAACCCATTCAATATTGTTCGCTTTTTTCCGGTACGTTTTTTTTTTTTCTGGGTGCGCTTTTTTCCGTGATTCTTTACATATATATGCAAAATTTCGGACGGACTGGAAGGAGTTCCTGGACAAACAAACAAACAGAAAAACTTTCACATTTATATAATAGATATAATACTTCGTTAAAACATAATACATCTATTGAGGCTTTCTGTATCTGGAAGCATAATATTCTGATAACTATACAAAAATCTTGATGATTGATTATATTACTTTTGAGGGTGTTCTTTTGGCATTTAAGAAGTTGAAGTCTTCTTCAGTTGTTGGTGTTGACAATGTAACTTCCTTTATTGCTAAAGGTTGTGCTGATGGGTTGATTTATCCTCTTCTTGTTTTATTTAATCTTTCTTTAAAAACTTATACTTTTCCGGATGCTTGGAAGCATACTAAAATTATTCAAGTCTTTAAAAAGGGTGATATAAATGACTGCAAAAATTATCGACCTATTGCTATTTTAAGTCCTTTTTCTAAGACATTTGAAATTATAATGCACAATAAAGTTTTTCAGCAAGTTAAAAATTTAATTTCCTCATCTCAACACGGCTTTATTCCTAAACGGTCTACGCTTACTAATTTATTTTGTTTAAATAGCGATATTATTTCTTCGTTTGAAAACGGATATCAACTTGATGTCATTTATACCGATTTTTCCAAGGCTTTTGACTCTATTGACATTGGAATTCTTAATAAATTAATTAGCTTGGGTTTTCACATTAATCTTACTGACTGGATTTTTTCTTACTTGTGTAATAGACAGCTTTTTGTGTATTTTAATGGTGTTGTTTCTGAGAATTTTACCTGTACTTCTTGTGTTCCCCAAGGTTCTAATTTGGGACCTTTACTTTTTATTTTGTTTATTAATGATTTGTGTTCAGTTTTGAAATTTTCTAAGTATCTTTTATTTGCTGATGATCTGAAATTATTTAGAGATACGGTCTGTTAATGATGCTTGTCTTTTACAAAGTGATCTTAATAGTTTATATGAATGGTGCGCTGACAACAAATTACTTCTTAATATTATGCAATGTAGTATTCTTAGTTATTCTCGTAAATCTCAAACTTTAATTTATTCATATCATAGTAATAATCTTCCTTTATTTCGTTCGGATTCCATAACTGATTTGGGCGTTGTTTTTGACAGGGAACTTGAGTTTTCAATCCATATCTATAGCATTATCTCTAAAGCTTACAAAAAACTTGGTTTTCTTAAGTGCAAAACTAAAGAATTTTCTAACCTTCATGCATTAAAAATCTTATACTTTAGTTTGATACGCTCTAATCTTGAATATTGTAGTCTTTTTTGGGATCCGTATTATAAAAATAAAATGAAAATTCTTGAGCGAGTGCAGACTCAGTTTACTCGTTATTTATATTACAAAAGTAATCCTATTTACATTCCGAAAATTTCTTCATCTTACTTGAGAAGTGTTTTTGGTCTTCCTAGTTTAAGTTCTCGTCGTGATCTCTTTTGTTTATTATTTTTTTATAAAGTTGTCAATAATATGGTAGACTCCAGTGATATTCTTCAAAGTATTTGTGTAAATGTACCGAACAGGTCTCTTCGTAATAGCCATTTATTTGTGGATCCAACTATAAAATATAATTACATATACTTTTCGTTATATAAATTTTATAAAATTTATAATAAGTTTTCTTTGGATTTTGATATTTTTAACATGTCTTTTAAAGTCTTTAGAGTTAAGTGTTTTGAACTTTCGCAGTCATGACTGGTATTTATTTTATCTCTGTATTTTAACTTTTTTAATTTTGTCTTATGTAATTTGTCCTTTTATGCATCACTGTAAATGGATTTTAATCTGTAGTGTGCATTTCTTTTATGAAATAAATGAAATGAAATGAAAATTTTTAATAACAAGAATACAGCGATATACTTAAATTTTTCATACAAAAATAATGCAGTTATTTTAAACGATCAGGTGATTTTAAACGATCAGGCGATTTTAAACGATCTATCTTCAGAATTTTCCCCAAATTAAGTAAACTGATTTTAAGTTAGAGGAATTCCTTAGTCAGATGGGTTTTTTTTTATAAATTTAAACAAAAAATCATTTAAAATTAAAAAACCACCACCACGTTCTGATCCGATCTAATAAAAGCAATCTTCTCCATCTTATGAGCCCAACTCGTAAGTAAATGAGAAAGAAAAGAACACAAAAATGCCTAGTCATGGAGCTGTGCCTGGTAGGATTTTAGGGAAAACGACACCCTTCGCGCCTTCACGGCAAACGAAGAAAAGTGACAATTTCGCCATGTGGTGACGTCCGAAAAGTGACCTCAACGCCCTCTCATTGGGGAAGCACCCCATCGTTTAAAACTGTCGTCTTTTTTGCAGTGGTCAATGATGGCGGCACTATCGTACTTGCAAGTTAGGGCGCATCGTTTCGGCTCGAGGGAGACGTAACTATCGCCATCTAGCTCTGGCGGAAAGTCCACTTGCAGAAAAGCAAACCGTACAGGGGCAAGGATGCTCTCGGCTCTCCTCTCCGCTCAACTCGCGCATGCGTACTAATCATTGCGAGGTCTTCCGCGCGATTCCCCCCTTCCATAGGCGTAATCTGAGGGGGGCAAGGGGGGGCAATTGCCCCTGCAGTTTTAAAAATTGCCCCCCTAGTCTAAAAAGTCAGGGGGCAAAGTTCAGGTTTTGAACACAGATCATGCATTTATAACCCAAATATACTATCAGATTCTAAAAAAAAAAAAAAAACTTTTTCCCCTTGCAAGATTCAACAAAAGAATAGAATCACAGAAGCTTTTCAACCCAACGGGAACAATGGCAGATTCTACAAAAAAGGGCCAAGGTAGGCAATTTCTCAGGAACACAAAAATCAAGGGACAGCGATTTTAAACTTTCTGAAATCAATTGTTCAGCGTTAGAAAAAAAGACCTGTTGCTGTAAATAGTGGCCCAAAAGAGATCATTTTCACAGGTAATGCCGCAATTAGAGTTTATGTCACCCGGGGCAACCCATAATTAGTGTCGTGTGCCCCATCCCAAGAAATTATAGCTGATTTTGGCATTCCTTTTAGAATGTCTCCCGGTGCTTGTCCCCGCTTACCTGTCACAGGTTGGGGCCAGTTTCTCATTTATATTTTAGTGAACCTAATTTTCGTGTTTGAAGGTCAGTAGCTGAGAAACAATACACTTTTATGATCGTGCCCAACTTACTTGACTTGACAGATGACTAATTGCGAATTCAAATGCGACGCAGTTTAAGAGAACAAAAAACGGTCTGCGATTTTATGATTTATATCTGCTGCCAGGGCCGAAACTAGGGGCACGTGCCACAGACTTGGTAGGGGGCTCCAAAATAAGTTATGGTTCCATGGGAGGGGGCCGTTCTAGTTGGTTCTTCGTGAGGGACGTAAACTCTAGTTGCAGTACTATCTAAGTCAGTATTTCGATACCTTTAACCCTTTTACATTTTCATGCATTAGAAAAATATAGCAACAAATCACCTCAATACTTCCTACTAACAGCGATGCTCCTGAGCAATACGGAGAAGCAACGTTCGACACAGAAGGGGGACCTTCACAGCTTTTGTTTATAACGATCTGCAGATGTGCATATAATTCTATTTTCTAGCATTTCAAAAAATTCGTTTAAAAGTCTAGCTAAGATATTATCTCAGAATATTAGTTTTCTTTAGTACATAGTATATGTACATTCACCTAATTTATATACCCCCCCCTTTTTTTTCGTGAAAACGTCTTCAACTTAAAAACTTACATACCCAGACAGCACATAAGCTTAAATCAAGCTTGACATTTCTTTTAATTTGACCTATTAATACAAGCTTGACAGTTCAATTCATTTTAAGCTTGCATCAAGCTTGGAGAAGTCATTTGAGCTGTCAAGCTTGAATACTACTTGATTAGTGGATTTGGAAAGCCACATCCACATAACAAATAATTTATCATCAGTCATAAATGTATTTGACCATAGAATTAAAAAAAAAAAGATTCTATATTTCCAAATATTGAAATTCTTCAAAATAAAATACAAATATACTACAAAATTGATTTCAAAATCAGTCGTTTGTCTCGATTTTGGCCAATATTGCCAACATGAGTGTTGCGATATTGAAAGTTTTAAAACGTGTGCTGCTTTTAAGTTTATATTATGCTTATTTCCCTATTAGTAGAGTCTATAAATCACACATAAAATTATTTTAATTTTGATTCATCCCATGGAAAAATAAAAGAAACAAATCGGCATCGGCTACTGATCAATCTCGCCAGAAAACGGCGTGATAACCATAACAGTCACTTCAAACTTCAGTCGTATCAGCGCAAGTCAGGTTGGCTGAGTGGTTAGGACACTGCCTTCCCAAACCTTAGGACTTGAGTTCGATCCCAGCCGCGAACGCTTGATGGAAATTGATTAAAGTAACTTGAAATTTCAGCGTAGAGGGGAAAATACGTGGGAAAATAAAATATGTGGGGCGAGTTCACCGACGGGCGCCCCGTGTATTTGGGAAATTTTTTAAGCTTGAAGTTAAGCTTGCTATGTCAAGCTTGATTCAAGCTTGCTATGCTAAGCTTAATGCAAGTTGGGCAAGTGTAAACTTGAACACTTGATTCAAGCTTGCATTAAGCTTACACGCTTGAAATTTTCAAGCTTAATTCAAGTTTATTGACTTGATAAATCAAGCTTACTGCAAGTTTGCTGAGCTGTCTGGGTAATCTATCAGGGGTAGATCCAGGAATATTTTCCAGCGTCCCATTTTTGTAAAAACTGCATACTTTTGTGAATTTCAATGCTTAATTTTGTGAATTTCAGCTCTTATTTTTGTGAATTTTCAAACCAAATTTTAATAAAAGTCACTTTTTTGTTCATTGATGAAACACATTATAATGTAGGGTAAAATGCCAATGAAGGGCAGTTATACTCGATTGTATTTTTGTGAAGGGCTTCCCTTTAAATCGATTGTAATTTTGTGAAAGGGCCACGAAACGGACCCAATTTTTGTTTGTATCGACCCCTGTCTCCCGCTTATGAATCACGTTAAAAGTCGTCCCAGCTCCTCAAATTGTGAAATATCTTTTTGCACATTACTTTTCTAAAAATATTTACAATACCAACACCCCCCCCCCCCAAAATAAATAAATAAATAAATAAATATAAAAAATAAATAGTTAATAAATAAAAGAAGAATATAATAAATAAATAAATTAATTAATAAATAAAAATAACGTACTGGACTCTTAAAAATTTCTGTCCAAGTCAAGGAAAAACACGAGCATTGAGCTCAGAATGCTGTAAATTTAACAGGTCGCTAACATTAACGAAAGTGCCGCGGGAAGAGAGTTTACAGAAAATAGAAAATGAGTTTCATTGTAATGTATTTCACACCTCGCAAGAAAAGCGGTTTTTTAACAAGGCATAAAATGATCGTTTTTCTGGACTTACAAACAAAACTTAAGAACATGTTGTCATCACGAAATGATCATTAAGATTCTGTGAAAAATTGGAGTGATTTAAATGCCGAATGCGGCACTTTTATCTCCCGTTAACTCAAAAATCAGTCACATCTGTGTTCACTTAAATAGACTAGGATCAGTTATCCCCGCAACCATATTGACTTTGTGAGGGAAGGAAGCTTTAAAAAATTTTGTATGTAACATGATGTTTTATATTTCAAGTCTGTTGTTAATCTTTCGCTACCCGGTTAGGGGGGAAATACCCGACGAAGAACACGGAAGATGTCCAAGAGGGTTGGAGGGATTATTGAATGAGCTGCAAAGAATGGATTACAAAGAGCTAAGCTAAATAAATGTTGTCTGCGTGTCAAGTTTGGTTGTTAAATGAATTTTACCAGCCGAATATCTGTATCCTGCAGTGAAATATTAACTTGTTTTGTGTATGAATACAGGTAAGTAGTTTTCGTAATTTTCGTGTCAAATCGGTAAATTTTAAATAAAGATAAAGTATTAGTCTGGAAAAAATACTACAATGTACTGATCATTTGGGTTTTTTTTTGTCAGGAATTCCTTAAGGAAAAGACATCCATTATAGTTGCATTTTGAGAGGGGAAATGTAGATTTGTTTAAATAAAAAATGATGCCTCTCCTTGCTTATTGGAAAAACCCTTTGAAAATCAAAGTCGGCAGCTTCAGTTTTTGACCGTCAAATCTTTCTTGACAGTCAAGCCCTGCTAATGTCCAGTGGCTGTGGAGTTTTTTTCTTTTTTTTTTTGTAGTGAACGCATAGATTTGCAATTTCCAATTCTTCCAATGAACTTTGTTTTGGACGTACACTACACACAGACTCTACCGCTAAAAGCTGATTCGATCCCCAGTGATACCAGTGGCTGTAGAGTTGTCTTGATAAAAGGGGAAAAAAGTAAGCCCTTTTATCTATTTTATTAATTATACTTATTGCACTATTTACTTTTTGTTTTCAAGAGTTAAAAATAACTGTTCTCAAATTTCATCTGTTTTAGTACAGTATTTTTCCATTGTTATAGAAGAAATATTTTATGATTTATTAATGACTATGTCATTTTATCTCTCACACCCCTTTATTAAAAATTGTCCGAAAAATGTGTCCCAAAAATGCGACATAAAATTAAGAATAAATTTTTGAGTATTGAATTGTTAATTTTTTTATTGTGCAATGTCTTATCCTCCTGAATGCCGTATCCCTCAATAAACATTTATCTACTTAACTGTAACTGTGCTCGCGGGCGCATTCTTTTTCCTTCTTCTATACATTTTTCACTCAGCGTAAATACGGGTTAAGACTCCTTAGAAAGACCCCCACGGAGGGCACCCGACCCATCGGCCTAGAGCCCACACGTAGCTAATCGGCCGTAATCCCACAAACACAAACAAATCTATACTTTTTTCCTTCTTGATGTTACCTTGTTATGTGATGTGCCTGTTTCTTCCGTTCTAATAAAATGTTATGTTGAAATCCCACGCTTACCAAGGTTGTGCCGTAAATCTGCTAACATTTCTACAAGGTTATGGACACCAGATGGATTAATTAATTTATTTGCTTATTTTCAACGTTCGTTTCAAGGCTGCATCATTCATCCTCAAAATGGCGACAGGAACGAGGCGAATTGAAACGCTGAACAAAGATAATTACGAAACATGGAAAATGCAAATGAAAGCACTTTTAATAAAGAGTGATGCCTGGATTTATGCATCAGGTTCAAAGCCTAAACCTGAAGTTTTGGAAAATGTCGAAAAATCGCAAGAAGAGTTCGTTACGCGGATCCAAATGGACGAAAAAGCAAAAGCAGATATAATTCTATGTATATCGCCATCTGAACTCAAAGAAATAAAAAATTGTGACACTTCATCAGATGTCTGGAAAAACCTGTCAGAAAGCTATCAGTCTAAAGGACCTGCTCGTAAAGCTGCATTAATGAAATCTTTAATTCAATATAAGATATCCAACTCGTCTAATGGAATTCACGACCATTTGAGAAAATTCTTCGACATAGTGGACAGACTTTCAGAAATGGATATTAAAATAGACGACGACTTGCTGATATATAGCCTCTCTACTGCTTTCGACAATTTCCGATGTGCTATGGAATCAAGAGCTGAGCTACCGAAGCCAGAAATACTCAGAATCAAATGCCAGGCGTAACGATGACAGACAAGCTGAAGACTCACGTGCTTTCGTGGCTGCTCCTGGAAAACCTGAGTCTAAAAATAAAAATTATGGAAAATACTCGGGCCAGCCGACTCATAAAATTAAGGATGCGTCAAGAATAACTTGTAAAAGGTGTAAACGCATCGGGCACAGGGCTAGAGAATGTGAAAGTGGAAAAAAGAATAATTTTAAACATAAGCCTAACAGTCCGAGATTCTTATCCATTCTGGATGACTTGCCAATAGGGTTACCAGACGAAATACAGCAACCCTACTCGCCTAAAGCTCTCTCAACAATATCCAATAACGAAAAGCTAAATTTTTGGTGTATTAAGATAGATACTAAAAATTATATAAGTTACTTCAATTATCATCGACCCACGTTTGCAATTGCAGGGAAAGATCAGGAAACCCTCCTACTTCCTGTCGATGAAATAAATGTAAAGGAAGAATAAAAGAAAAACGGGTGAGAGATAAAATGACAATCAATTAATATTGTTTTAATTTGGCAATAATGAAACTAAAAAGTTAGGGGGGCTCAGGGGGTTCTCCCCTGACGAGGCCCGAAGACCGAATTTATAGTTTGTTTATATATATATATATATATACACATATATATGCTTTCCCATAGGTAAGGGGGAGTCACACCTCTGAGATTTGCCTTACGCAGTTCATATTTTTAATTAATATAGAACACATTTATAAATACCTTTAAACTGTTTAAATACTTTTATATTAATCTTTGCAGAATACAGTTATGAATATAACACATTACCTTGGCAAAATCTCAGGCTGTGAGACTGAAACCTATGGTGTAGAGCTGTGCATTTCCCCCTCTGATGAGGACAATGCATTTTATACTGTTTTGATATAATAACAATGGCTGGCCTGGGGGGTCTTTCATTTTTGTTTACTAAGTAATATTAAACACATGTTTTCTTTTAAGCAGCTTCAATAAGCGCTATGTAACATGTGGAACCACTGTATTTTTGTTTATTTTTACATAAAATTCAACTATATATATATATATATATATATATATATATATGTATGTATATGTATATATGTGTGTGTGTACGGGCACACATAATATGGACTTCCTTTAAAATGACTTTTGCCCCCCCAGTTTCGAAGCCCAAGTTACGCCCATGCCCCCTTCCTTCAAAACGACAACATCGTGGATCGTGGATCGTACGCCGCCATTAATTATTAAATCGGATCAAAATGGAAAAGAAGAAACAATCTTCAATTCATCTAATACGTAAGTATATCTTGTACGTTCTTTAACTGACATTTACATCATTTGTTTATATTGATTTATGTATAATTTGTTTATATTGATAATTGTTTTTTAATGTTACCGATGCAACAAATATGCTGCACTGCAAATCAAATCAATATGCTTTCGCTGCGAATAGTTTTATCTTGATCGCTTCTACAACTGTGTGCTTTTGTCAGCAGTTATTACTTTAAGTTTGCGATATTTCGTAAGAGAAAGTAAATCCGTTTGTTGTAGTGGCCATTATGTGAAACATGCTTGTATATTTTTATTGTTTGTATACATTAACAGAGCGATTTTTGTAGTACAGTATGGAACCTGTTATCCGGAATGGTTGGGACCGGGTGTATTCTGGATAACTGGTTGGGGATTTACATGATATCTACTGATTTGATTGGTAGCATAAATGTTACTCTTTATTTTTGATTAGAATTAAACATTAATTGCATTTAAATGCATTTATGGAGCATTTAAAAAACTAGTCTGTTAAGCAACATTGATTGAAGAAAGTCTTCTCCATTGCATCTTTCTAATGATAAGAGCAAACAGGTTAAACATGGGTTTAGTAGTTGTTTTTAGTGTGCACAAGCAGAGGCAATTAACATTATAATCACTTTGGCTTTCCAAAAGCTTACTACGCTTGAACCGTGTTATAATGAACTTCAGGAGAACAAAAGTTATGTTTGTTACACCCATTATCGGAACTGCTAAGAAATGAAATAGTAAACTTCATTGATACAATACAATAATTGGATTTTTAAAATTTAAAATAAGCAAATCATTATCATTTATCAAAATATACTTAATTTTGTATGGAAAAGCAATGCGTAAAAGCTCTTATTCTGAATGTGAAATACACATCTAGAGGCGTTATTGTGTTAACTGGTAAACTGTAGTTCGTTATATACCGGGTTTGCTGTAACAGAGTTCGGCTATACAGGCAAGATCAGAAATGATGATATATCATATTTATAATAGCTATCTCATATAATGAAAAATGGTTGAGAGAGAAACTACTATTGTTTTATCTTCAGTGTGCTCATTTCCTATTTGTTTTCAAGCAGCCGATCACCGTCAAGAAAATTCTGCCATCATAGTCAAAACAGACATAGTCAAAAATCCATTTTCCATAGTAACGGCTGTATTAAATTTAAAAAAAATTGTATTGCAAAAGTCGTATGGGCAACAAACTGTACTTGGGGGTGACCAAAATAATTTCAGAGATTGCCCGAGGGCAGCACAAAAAGAAAACAAAACACAGGATTCTACCCTTGGTTATATACATTGCGGATAAAAGTTATTTGTGAAAATGTTTCATGTTAATGTACGAGCTATTTTGCTTCAATATTGTCATTTCTAAAACTTTTGTTTTGACTTTACGCATTATTAATTAGTCACACAATATGATAGAACTTGCATCATTTTACTTAATGACTTTCCATCATATTTTCTTTTTCATATTAAATAGCTGCTAACTTGTAAGAATTTTTACAAAATGTACAAATGTTTATTTTTTCCCTTGTTTTATACTAATGCACTATACTAATGGATCACAGTATAAATATTTTTGTTGATAAAAATCTTTCAAAGCGACAGATGTTAAAATTTTCCTTTTGCATTTTAATTTAAATGATTTTGAGTGTGATGCAGATAGCCAAGAGTTTAAAAACTTACTACTCAGTAGTTGCAGAATTTTAAGTGGCAACCTTATTAAAAAAAATTTAAGTAACCGAAATAAATTAGTTTTGTTTTCATTATTTTTGTTCTTATAACTTTCACTTACGTAAAATTTTACAGTAATTTGTAATGATTGACAGATTTCTCTTCAGAGATCTTGTTTTTTCTTAGTATTTTTATTGAAATGCATCAATTTCAAAATATTACGCTTACTATATACTTTTATGAAAACTGACATTCAATGATTTTCACTGCTAGCTTAGATTGGTTAAAAGAAACATAACAAAAAAAAAAGGGTGTGTATGAAATTTGATCCAATTTCAGTATTTAGTTACTTGAGAATAAACAAATAATAGAAATAATAACTTCTTTGTGATTTGGCATTTGTGCATGCACAAAAGCAAAACGTTTCCTGATTTTTGGATATTTTTATGAAATTCCCTGATATTTCCATGATCTGTCACCACCCTGTGCTAGTATTTAGTTTTATTATTTTCCCACTAATCACTAAGTCAAAATTTGACAGCACGTCTATGGCCCAATTAAACCTATCTGGAAGTTTTTTTTTTAAACAACTTTTGATTGTTCAAACTACATATTTGTGAACCTAAATTACTACCTCTGCATTGAACAGTTCTTTAAAAATTCTTCTCACCCCCATTTTCAGAAGATAAATAATCTTGCAGACTTACAGCTAGTGATTTTTACTTTTTATTAAATATTACTTCTTCGAATAGTTGTGAAAAGGTAATGTTTTGTTTGATTAATTAAACATAAAATGTTTCAATGGTTTAAATTGTTTCTTTAAGTACAATTTCAGATCAGTATGCTATTCAAAAATTAAATAGTTTTGATGCATTTACTGAAAACTAGATTCTTTTTCTTTTCTTTCTTTCTTTTTTTTTTTTTTTTTTGGATAGGTGTGTGTGTCATTTTTTATTGTAATTGTTTTATATTTCTTGTCTCCCAAATATTTGACATTTTTTCCCTCTTTGTTTGTAATGGATCCTACAGATACATTTTTTTAGGGGGGGGGCATTTTTTATTGTAATTTTTCTTGTCTCCTAAATATTTGATTTTTTCTCTTTGTTTATAATGGATCACATAGCATATTTTTTTCTTAATGTAATTCAACCTTCCTTGTGTACTGTCCTAATCTTCTCGAATCCTAACGGTTGTGCTGTAAATACATAAATTATTTACAGAAACATAGTTTGTTGTCTTGTTTTACAAAGCCTATTTTAAATTTGTTAAACTCAGCTACAATTCTACTTGAAATTTTGTTGCTTGTACAGTTATTTGAATTATCTGTTTTCTGTATTGACTATCCAAACAAAATATAGTTGCAACTTTATAATGTCTCATACTTCATTTTTGTTATTTGTTATAACATATACACAAACCTTTTTGTTATTTGTTATAACATATAAACATGCAGACTTATTATATAAATAATTCCAAGAAAGGTCTACCAATTTATTATATATATAAGGCCCAATTAATTAGTTTTCATTTATCTTAAAATAATAATAATAATTTAAAATTGATGATGTACAAAAAATACATTAAGTTTATGCACATTCACACTAATAACTTCTACTTTATTGGTGTTTTTTGTGCTACTGTTTGAAGAAATTATCATCCATATTTATATCTTTTAAAAATAATTGAAGTTTTCGTATACACTTTTCTGTGCATAATGCAGTATTCTTCAGCAGAACAAGTCTTAAATCATAACAATTATAACCACATTTAAGGACAAGTTTGGCATCTATGAAATTATTATGCTGATGCCACATTTTAAATTATTTTACTGGGTGTTTTGAATAGTGAATTATGAGAGTAAATATATCTTTTTTTTTATTTCAGCATAGATGGTAGTTATTAGTAAATATTAAATATAAAGTTCAACTTATTTCCCAATTGTTGCAATAGAATATACACATTTATTTTAAAAGTGATGAGCACAAAACAGTAGTCCATATCACATTATACAAATTTTTATTTTATTTTTTTTTTAACACTGTATTTTTACCCTAAAAGTATAAACTTAAACAATGATATAAATTCCTGATTAAATCAATATTATTTCACTGATCCTCATCTAATTTTATGATTAAAATAAGTTTAAACAGCTATTCTCATTACAAAATAATAATAGCAACCCTTGCTTCAAGTTCAAATTACCCCCAAAAGTGTTAATTCAAACAACTGGAT
Organism: Cheiracanthium punctorium; assembly: GCA_038373885.1. Taxonomy (NCBI): domain Eukaryota; kingdom Metazoa; phylum Arthropoda; class Arachnida; order Araneae; family Cheiracanthiidae; genus Cheiracanthium; species Cheiracanthium punctorium. Next base: position 68,546 of record JAWZYV010013892.1, read on the forward strand.
TTGGATTAAATCAATATTCAATATTATTTCATCGATTGTTTCCTGAATTTATATTTAAAAGAAGTTTAAGCAGCGATTCCCGTAACAAAATAATAATTAAAATAACCTAAGTTTCATAAATAATTTTTTCCCCAAAAAAGTGTAAACTAACAATAGTCTAACTTTAATCACACTTGTGATTGAACTTTAATCATAATATTATTTCGCCGATCGTTCAGCGAATTTATAATTAAAACAAGTTTAAGCAGCGATTCCCATAACAAAATAGTAATTAAAATAACCTAAGTTTCATAAATAAATTTTTTCCCAAAAGTGTAAACTTTAACAATGATCAAACTTTTTTACACCAATATTATTTAGTTGATCGTTTCCCGATTTTATAAATGAAAGCATTTTAAACGGCGTTACTTCATTAAAGGGGGGGGAAATAACTCCCAGCTAACTTAAAGCAAAGGCGAAAATAGTTTCGGATCTGCGTTTGAGCCCTGTAAAGTTGTTTTTTTTACCACCACGGTTTCCGCCAACGCCGAGCATGCGCGCGTTTCTGCTCTTACATTATCCCTATGAGAGCTGGACTTCTTCACGCAGTGGTTATTTATATTCTTTGGTTAGGGTACGCCGGAAATTGGGTGACGGATAGTCCACCCTAATTGCTTTTAACTCCCCCATTTAAGTCGACCAGTTGTATAATGAATCTGTGGTAAAACCCCTATTCCCGAGTGAAGCAAGCACCTCGGTCGAAATTCCACTCATCACGTGACCGAGGAAGAAATTCTTGGCTCTTTTCGCCGTATTTGGCGAAGCAAGTATGAGGAATGTTGGAAGCTAATGCATTTTAGCAAGCTAGTCCTTAGTCCTTAGTCTGTGGGAAGAACGTAGTATGGATGTTTAATAGAGCGATTAAGTGTTTTTGTATCAAAGTTTGTTGTTATTGATGGAGAAATGGGGACACAGAGTTCATTCTATGCTTCGGCTTCAGAAAAAAAAAAAAAAATATTTTGTGAAAAGTCTCCATAGAAACTTCCGACACGCTTCTTTTTCATAATAGTCTTTTGCAACATTTTTTTTTCATCCTTGTTGAGTGAAGTGTAAACTGCTTAATCCTCTCGTCACCGAATTATGAAAAAATTTCTAAAAAAAATCCGTCTAGCATTTAATGTATCTAAAATACACTTGTAAATCATGTCCAAAAAGATTTTTTTTTCTAATGTCGCTCTTTCTAATATTTTTTAACGAGCTACATGTATTATTTAATATATTTTTGCATGTTTGAAGCATTCTATTATGTTTGAAATTAACTTAAAAGCATGCACATATTAATTAAACGTTAAAATATAAGAAAAACTTACTCACCTATGAAAAAAGGTAGTAAAAAGCTTAAATGTTTTGTTAATTTTTCTTCAGAAACCATGAATCGACAATTATAAATTGAGTGGTATTGCAATCTATTCACGATTGGCTACTATTAGGCTACTATTTAAAAGCCTAAGCACATTAGGCTACTATTTAAAAGCCTAATGTGTGTTCTAAATGAAATAACGCTATAACGGCAAGAAAAAATATTAAATAGAGTTTTTTTCCCCTTAAATATTGCGATTTGAAATAGCCTCATATGAGGTTCAGGGTAACGAGAGAGTTAAAACTGCAAACTTGGTGACTAACTGTACACAGTAAAAAATTTCCGTAAAATTACAGCATAATAACTGTAAATTTTACAGTACATGTACCATTTTTCTTCTTTACGCTAACTATCGTAATTCTGCAGTATTTGATCTTTAAAAATAGGGTATATGTGCCGTTTCTATTCTAAACAGTATTTATACCGTAAAATAAGATTTTTTTAATAATGCGTGGAAGATGTACCGTTAATTTACGCCAACCCAGCAAACACATACCTGCTGGCGGAGTACCTTTCCAGTGCCTTTCTGTCTTTACGTCCAGCACTGTCACGGCACTGCAAAAAGTAACTAAGTCGTACCAAAAGTGGTCGCCCGAGAAGTACCTTGCCAGAAGCCCGGGAAGGCAACGGCACTCTGCTGGCATACTGCATGTGCCGGCCGTTGCTCACAACAAAGGCACTGGCCCATGAAGTTTATAATGCCCAAAATGAAACGGCCGGATGCCGGCTATTATTAAAAATAAAGGCACTGGCCTAGTACCTTAACAGTAACTATAATATAATGGCACGGTACCAGATTAGTGCCTATTTACAGTAACGCTGCCATAATTAAAATATGAGCCAGTGGCAGATCCGGGGTAGGGGGGGCTTATTCATCAACCCATTCAAAAAAAAGGGACATTGCTTAAGGGTAACATTTTAAGATAAAAAACTAGATACATGAAAAATTAAAAACAACAGCACAATCCATTAGTACATCATTTGCAAAGTATGTTCGTCCAACATTAGTGAATTGTGTGCAGTTTTCACAAACTGCAATTTTCTTACAAATTTTCATTTTAAAAAGATATTTTTTTATGAGAGAGGATATAACACATGTCAAAACCTACATAAAATCATTTATAAACAGTTTAATTTCAATATCTCATAATTAAAGAGATTTTATAAATGAGTTTTAATATTTTACGGTTTATATATGCATATATATATTAGTCAAAATCATATAGGATATAATAAATAAAGTTGCACTATATATATATATATATGTATATATATATATATATATATGGTTACACATAAGTTTAGAGTAACATTTTGCTTTATTGTACATTTTGTTTTGATCAAATGATTTTTTTTTATGTTAGCTATTCTGAAAAGACATTTCTATATACCTGTTGTACCTACATGACTCAAATTTTTTGAAAGAAAATACTTTTATACACTATAATATGCAATAAGATTTTGTATATTAAAAACAGTGTAAGTAAAAATTTACCTGTTATTTTCCTAATTAATCCAGGGCATTATCCCAGTTAAATCCAAATGCAAGGCATGCAAATGTGAACTAACAAAAATCTCACCGTTGAAATAGTGTTATTAAAGTAACTATTCCTAACGATGAGATCTTTTTAGTCTGGACTAGTTTAAAAATACCAATTAAACACTTTGGAAAGATGTAAATCCATGAAACCTCTAAAAAATTTAAAACCTTGAGATTCCAAAAGAGAGTACTTCACATTCACAGTTCACGAAATGTCATTCGAGAGGGGTTGCCATTTCCGTTGGAATGTAATTCGCCAATTTTCAAAATATCACTGAAGCAGAAAATAGCTTGGCGACAGATCCTTCCCACCAAACCACTAATATTTAACTTCGCGTTTCATAAACATTTACTGCCAAATAAAAAGATAACAGTTCGATTTTTGCTGCCTTCTTTCGAGATCGTTTAGGATTCCTCGGCAGAGAGAGAGGCGGATGGACGTCTTGCTTATGAGGCCCGTAAGGGGAATTGAAATATAGAATAAAGTAAATATAATTCCTAAATGAACCCCATTGCGTACATTCTATTTTTGACTATTACATGAAAATACTGGCTCATTGCTTAATTTCTAACAAAATAACTACAGGAGCTTAACGTAGAAAAAGTCTGCAAATATGTTTTTCAGGAAAAGTTTAGCAAAATTGTAAAAAATTAATATAAATTATAAAAATTTTAAGAATAAAATTCACCTCGTGCTTCACCCCACTATGTACAGAATTGTACCCCAATTCTGTACATAGTGGGGGTTTCACTGTCGCTGTAGTAAACATTTTTATAGCATACTGAACTCGTTTTTATTATTTTAGTTTGTAGTACTAAAATATTTGAAGGCACAATATGAACTTCTCCCCTTACACCCCTCCCTCAAAAAAAAAAAAAAAAAAAAAGAAAAAGAAAAAGAAAAAAAAAAAAAAATCTTAGCAGTGACCCTTGCCTTTGGGTGGCCGGAACTTATATCCCCTAACACTTCTACACAGTATGAATGTGAAACAATATTATTTAATTAAAATAACGAAATTTTATGCCAACACTACGAAATATATACAGGCCCATTACTGCCAAATAGTGCTGGTCCGGTACATTTTAAGCAGTACCACGCCGTTAACTTTTCTGTGCAGGTCATAGACACATGGCAGTTCGCCGTTACTAGTTACGTACTGGCGAATATACACTTTTCAGACAGTGGCACTCCAGTGACTTCCAGACGATGGCAATCTATCTTGCTTCGAGTAGACGGCACTTTGCCAGCACGACGGGTACCCGGCCGGCATTTTGCGGCAGTAGTGTGTTTGCTGGGAATGTTCATGTGCTGATGTACAGTATTTGGAATGTATAAGAGCGTAGCGTAGTAAGGATTTTGTTTCGGGGGAGGGGCTCATAAAGTCGAAGCTAAAATATTATTCTGGATGAAATGGAATTTAGGAAAATTCGAATTTAATAAAGCAATCACTTTTCATAAAAGGTATTTCAAATTACATTCATAAATGTTAGAACGGCTAAGAAATTTCTGTTTTCTAAATTTCAAATAGGGAACGAAAAATCAGTAAAGGGATAATTTTCAGATATTTTTAACAGCCAATGTATTTTTTTCCTTTTTTCTTCAATGTTTGCCAGTTTATTTTAAAAATTTGAAACCGATTGGTCAAGTAGCGTAGGAGTAAATGTTGAACATACATTTGTGAAAATTGAAAGTAATTTCTTGCCAACCCAATAATTTGATTATGTTAATAATAACTGGATAACACTTTATCACAAATTTCAAGAAAAGCATTTCCCCCATCCAAGTCTCATTGTGAGACTAAAATAACCTTCACTTCAATATTTAGTCACCGGCGAACGAGTGGACTGCCGTTTAGTGGATAAGAGCAGTCTCTCACTCCGTAGGTCGAGGGTTCGATTCCATGTCGGGCAAAGTGAAGAAACGTATAACTCAGAATCAGAGGTCGACTCAACAATTTTTTTTTCATTGTTACTTTTTTATGAAAACTGCTTATTTTTGTGAAAGTTGTTTTTCCTTAAAATAATTCACAAAACAAATTAAAATATATGCTAAAATGCCATTAAAGGGCCGTTTTAATCGATTTTATTTTTGTGAAGGGGCCGTAAACAGACCCAGATTTCGTCTGCATCAATCCCTGCATATAAAAATGTACTTATCGTCGGTATACGTGTTTTACGCGAAAAAAGTTCACCCTTCTTCAGCTGCGAAAAGCTCTGCAAGCTGAAAAGATATTGCAACAATTAAAACTTTGTAAAATAACGCATAAAAAATGTACATATCGTGGGCGTTAAAACTTGTAAATAATACATATATATAGATGTACCGTCAGTCAGCTCATTTTTATGTGTTATTTCACAAAATTCCCAGCACATTTTGCCTCTTTATTTTTTCAGTGCTCGCTCTACTGCTGTTGCAGTGTGTGAACTCCTTTTCAGAAGCTGAGGAAGGGTGAATATTTTTCACCCAAAGCACGTGTACTAACGATAAGTGCATTTTTATATTTTATTCAAAAAAAATTTAATTATTTCATCTTTTAAAATCTATTTTTCTGTTGAGTGTTTTTCATTTTATCATTTTGTCATTAAAATTCCAAATTTCGAAGGAAGAGGAGAGGAATGCAGACACTCTCGGCCTACGTCCCTGGTATTTCATATACAGTCGAGCCCGCATAATGGAATAGCGAATTTGCCACGAAAAATTATTCAGATAATCGGGATTATTCCATTATACGTGACCACATTGAAAATTTACAACGATTTGGCATACTGAAAATTTATCCCGTTGAGGGATAATCTTTTAACCGATACTCCTTTAAGCGGGCTCGGCTGTAAAATACGATATATACACATGCACACGAATATATTATAATGCATGTGCTTGCACGAAGGAGTCTCACTCTGACATTTTGCCCACCCTTGCAAAAAATCCTAACGGCTCCCATGTCCACTAATAGTGCAATTTCCTGAGGTTAAGTATGACAAAAAACGCCAAAGATAAGAAAACAGGTGGATTTTCCAATTTTTAAAGTAGTACAGTATTTTTAATTCTATTAAGAAATATTCCCTGCCGATCGCATCAACGGTATAAATATAATTACGGCTTTTTTTTCTTTTTAAACATAACTTTTTTATTTTTCTCGAATAAGGACTTTAAAATTTTTATTTTGGAGTAATGGCAGTAAAATTATGTTGTGAGGGTGGTAGGAAACTAAAGTGTTTCAGAATCGGTGATTAGCGTTACTGTACATTATGATTTCAAGTAAAGGATCAAATAAGGTTTCACGTTAACGCATTCTTTATATTTAACATATAAAACTTAGATAAATACTTTAAATTGTACGTGAAATCTTCAAAGCCGCATAAATAAAATGAATTATGTATGTATATTCAACGTTTACTGCTAAACAACTCGATTGATAGGTTCCAAATTTTGAACAAATATACAGAAAAACGGATAAAACACACATTAAAAAACTGAAAACTCACTCGTACCCGCTTTTTAGCGATTTCTCGTATTTTTCGCTTCCAAAAGGCTTCTTTCCCGAAATACAAAATGACATCTGCGTGAAATTGAATGCAGATGTTTTTATTTCTTATTTTCCCTTTAGCTGGAAGGCATAGATAGAAATCTATTTCATTCACGAATCAGGGAAAATGTACAACCAAACCAACGAAATTGAAAGACTAAATATCAACCCTGGTTATAGTAATAGAATCTGGCATAAAAAATGTTTTTATCTATTTGCGTGAAGCCATGGATTAATATTTAAGGACAGTATTCACCTTAGGGGCTAAATCTCTCAAAATGTACCATATTTTTTTCCGAGAACAGGCATTGCTAACACTGCTAGGGAGCTGGAAGTGTCGCTTTTTATTTGAGAGATAAAATACATAACAGGTGGTTTGGCATTAAAATTTCGAGTATTTTTAGAGCACGAGTAAACTAACATGCTATTTCTTTCTTTTCATTTTTTTTTCCAAAACTGCCAACAATACAAATGTCTTCAATTTTCGTTGTTAAAGTTCAATATATTAGTAAATTTATTAATTTCCCTGATGTAATGCATCAAAATTTAAAAAAAAGACCGTAAAGTTATCGTTACTGTGATAGTAAAAGCAAATATGTATAGAGGAACTATAGTCATCATCTGTAGGAATCCCAAAGTTCTTCGTTTTTGATCAACCATTTTTACTGCTATACAGTACGCGCAGCAACCACACACAACACACACGCGCAATCACACACAACCACAACAACAACCCCCCTTGTTTATTATTTTTGCATCCCTTCTATCATTTATTATGATAAGCAAACTATTTCTGGTGAAAAAAAAGCAAAACAATTGGAAAAAAAGGCACCTCCTTCAAAATGCACAACGTCCCTTGAAAGATGGTACGCACAGCGGGTTAAAATTGTATAGAAATGCGGAAGAGGCAGGATTTCGTAAAAAAGTTTTGATTATTTTGAAACCTATTAAAAACTGTAAAATAACACATATCAGAGGTCGACTCAACAATTTTTTTTTCATTGTTACTTTTTTATGAAAACTGCTTATTTTTGTGAAAGTTGTTTTTCCTTAAAATAATTCACAAAACAAATTAAAATATATGCTAAAATGCCATTAAAGGGCCGTTTTAATCGATTTTATTTTTGTGAAGGGGCCGTAAACAGACCCAGATTTCGTCTGCATCAATCCCTGCATATAAAAATGTACTTATCGTCGGTATACGTGTTTTACGCGAAAAAAGTTCACCCTTCTTCAGCTGCGAAAAGCTCTGCAAGCTGAAAAGATATTGCAACAATTAAAACTTTGTAAAATAACGCATAAAAAATGTACATATCGTGGGCGTTAAAACTTGTAAATAATACATATATATAGATGTACCGTCAGTCAGCTCATTTTTATGTGTTATTTCACAAAATTCCCAGCACATTTTGCCTCTTTATTTTTTCAGTGCTCGCTCTACTGCTGTTGCAGTGTGTGAACTCCTTTTCAGAAGCTGAGGAAGGGTGAATATTTTTCACCCAAAGCACGTGTACTAACGATAAGTGCATTTTTATATTTTATTCAAAAAAAATTTAATTATTTCATCTTTTAAAATCTATTTTTCTGTTGAGTGTTTTTCATTTTATCATTTTGTCATTAAAATTCCAAATTTCGAAGGAAGAGGAGAGGAATGCAGACACTCTCGGCCTACGTCCCTGGTATTTCATATACAGTCGAGCCCGCATAATGGAATAGCGAATTTGCCACGAAAAATTATTCAGATAATCGGGATTATTCCATTATACGTGACCACATTGAAAATTTACAACGATTTGGCATACTGAAAATTTATCCCGTTGAGGGATAATCTTTTAACCGATACTCCTTTAAGCGGGCTCGGCTGTAAAATACGATATATACACATGCACACGAATATATTATAATGCATGTGCTTGCACGAAGGAGTCTCACTCTGACATTTTGCCCACCCTTGCAAAAAATCCTAACGGCTCCCATGTCCACTAATAGTGCAATTTCCTGAGGTTAAGTATGACAAAAAACGCCAAAGATAAGAAAACAGGTGGATTTTCCAATTTTTAAAGTAGTACAGTATTTTTAATTCTATTAAGAAATATTCCCTGCCGATCGCATCAACGGTATAAATATAATTACGGCTTTTTTTTCTTTTTAAACATAACTTTTTTATTTTTCTCGAATAAGGACTTTAAAATTTTTATTTTGGAGTAATGGCAGTAAAATTATGTTGTGAGGGTGGTAGGAAACTAAAGTGTTTCAGAATCGGTGATTAGCGTTACTGTACATTATGATTTCAAGTAAAGGATCAAATAAGGTTTCACGTTAACGCATTCTTTATATTTAACATATAAAACTTAGATAAATACTTTAAATTGTACGTGAAATCTTCAAAGCCGCATAAATAAAATGAATTATGTATGTATATTCAACGTTTACTGCTAAACAACTCGATTGATAGGTTCCAAATTTTGAACAAATATACAGAAAAACGGATAAAACACACATTAAAAAACTGAAAACTCACTCGTACCCGCTTTTTAGCGATTTCTCGTATTTTTCGCTTCCAAAAGGCTTCTTTCCCGAAATACAAAATGACATCTGCGTGAAATTGAATGCAGATGTTTTTATTTCTTATTTTCCCTTTAGCTGGAAGGCATAGATAGAAATCTATTTCATTCACGAATCAGGGAAAATGTACAACCAAACCAACGAAATTGAAAGACTAAATATCAACCCTGGTTATAGTAATAGAATCTGGCATAAAAAATGTTTTTATCTATTTGCGTGAAGCCATGGATTAATATTTAAGGACAGTATTCACCTTAGGGGCTAAATCTCTCAAAATGTACCATATTTTTTTCCGAGAACAGGCATTGCTAACACTGCTAGGGAGCTGGAAGTGTCGCTTTTTATTTGAGAGATAAAATACATAACAGGTGGTTTGGCATTAAAATTTCGAGTATTTTTAGAGCACGAGTAAACTAACATGCTATTTCTTTCTTTTCATTTTTTTTTTCCAAAACTGCCAACAATACAAATGTCTTCAATTTTCGTTGTTAAAGTTCAATATATTAGTAAATTTATTAATTTCCCTGATGTAATGCATCAAAATTTAAAAAAAAGACCGTAAAGTTATCGTTACTGTGATAGTAAAAGCAAATATGTATAGAGGAACTATAGTCATCATCTGTAGGAATCCCAAAGTTCTTCGTTTTTGATCAACCATTTTTACTGCTATACATCGTGCGGGCATCCCAATTAGGGCCTTATTAATGGGCGATTCGGATATTTGCCCGATATCACCCAGAAATCGCCCAGATTTGTAGGGCTCCTAAATTTTTCCTTTAAAAATCGCTTTACTATACTAATAGTTTGAATTTTTTAAATTGTCCATAGAGAATCAGGTCGAATTTTAAATTATTTTATAAATCATGAAGTTTTCCACTGTTTGCTAAAATACTGCTTTGTCATCATTATCATTTTCTTTTAATGTTTATGCAAAGTGACTAATCCTTTGAGTACGTTTATATGGTCTAGTTAGTATTTACTGCATATTTGGTTCAGTTTGGCCCAGCAGTTTTCTCATATATATCTATCTATCTATATATATATATATATACAGGGTGTCCGAAAAGTCCTTGACACATTTCAAAAATTCACAGAAAAGCAACAAATTATTCTATGAATATGCGGTTCGCATAGTAATGCTTCTAGGAATCAAGAATTTATTTTTCCATCTTAAAACAAATTATTTCCAAAATGTGTTCATAGATGGCGCTGCATCTCAGTTTTCAGCAATGATAGCCAATAGGGATTTTTCGTGAGTTTCAAATAGCACTGACGGAGCGGGAATATTCATTCTAGCTAAGGCGAGTGCAATTGAGAAAGCGCTTTGCGTAGGTTGGTATTTCGAATCAAAATACATAACTACATTTCAGAGAAAGTTTCGTAACATGTTTAAGAAAAACCTTCCGAGTCGAAACAGCATTTTGGCCTGGTATGAAAAGTTTTTAGAGACTGGAAGCATTTTTGACAGGGAAAGAAGTGGCGGCCACGAAGATCGGATGAGACTGTACAAGACATTCGGGAAGCTTACTGTTACGGTACAGCGCCACCTATGAACACAATTTGGAAGTAATTGTTTTACGATGGGAAAAAAATTTCGTGAACTTCTGAAGTATCGTTGTGCAAACCGCATATTCATACGATAATTTGTTTTCTATGACTTTTTTAAATTTGTCAAGGACTCTTCGGACACCCTGTATATATATGTGAGAATTATCCCAGGCATTCAGATACTTTCTCTCTCCCTCTTACCGTAAGCGGCCAGCGAGTGCAAACTAAACATTAGAATGCTAATGCTGGTGCTACGAACCATACAGAGAAACGATGATTTTGTAGTATCACTTGTGATGTGCCATCAGTTTGTTGAGGAGAGAGGTGTGTGTGCCATGTGATGTTTTATGTAAAAGCATTTAGCTAGTTTTGATATAAGTCTTGATGTGATAGTGTAAATTCTGAATGATGATGCGGTTTTTAATGTGATAAATGATTTTATTTGTGATCCTTTTCGATGGTGTATGTTTAAGTTTTTAATAAAGCTGTTGTTGATTTTAAACCTATGGTGTCTTAATCATCCCCTTGACGGCGACACCACATGTATATAGTGAAATATATATATATATATATATATAGTGAAGAAATACATAAACAGTATATGGAAATCTATAAGTAAACACAAGAGTAGATCACAGCAGCGTAATAGTGTTTTACGTGCAATAAAAGTTTAATTATTGAACAAGAAAATCCCCATTGTCCTTGTCAAGAAATAGCAAAACAAGCAATACAATAGCGGGCATGAATTCTCCCTGACCTTTGGCCACTATAGGTCAGGAATTTTGTATTAACGTAGTTTTTTTTTTTTTCCTGCCTTATTTTGAACATTTTTCAATTGATATTGCCCGCTAAAAAGTGTTTTGTTCAATTTAACAAAACTTGCTTTTTTAAGTAGTTTGGTAGCTTTGTTTTGTTGATTCAACAAATTTTGTTTGATTCAACCAAATTGGTTTAACAAAACGCTTTGAATTTTAACCAAAAAACTAAGAATGAATGAAATTTGATATCGCTCTACAGTCAATTTGCGTCATGGGTCAAGGACATGCGCAGGACTGTGATTGAGCCAGACTGCCGGACTCGCCCAAAGGATAAGCGCTGGACAGTGCAAACCAGAGGAGAAAAATCTTCATTTACGGAAGAGCTGAGGATCTCTAATTATGTCGGCCGATACGTTTAAGTATGGATGATAACATCAAACACAAAAATAAATTGTTTTTTTTCTCAGTTTGTTGAAAATTACAGAGGTAAGCCTAATTGGTTTATCTATTTATAAAAATTAAGCTTTTTATTTTAGTAATCACAAAATAATTTTATTTAATAATTTTAGAAGTTTCTACAGATTTAGCTTAAAGTCACTCGGTGTCCGTTAGACTAACTTACTTAAAACATTCAGAATCACTTTTCCACAATGTAACGGGCGGCAAAATATCGAAAGACGTAAAAAATCTTGGTCCATAAGGCTCGATGAAAAAAAAAAAATCATGAACTTTATAAATATGTAAAAACACGGAAATAAAAATATTAATTTTGATGAATAGATAAATTATTTAGTCTTATCTCCGAAACTTTCAACCAACTCTTGTGGGTTAAAAAACATAATAATGAAAACAACAAAATAATTTTACTAATTACCCATAGCAACACCAATTAACAAAGAAATTTTGTTGATTCAAACAAATAATTTGGTTATTTCAGCCAAGTTGTTTGGTTAAACTGACAAAATGTTTTTTGAAATAACCAAATAATTTTAATAAAATAACTTTGTTACTTCAACAAAAATTTTGTTGGCGCTATTTCAACCGGATAATTTTATTGTGATTTAACAAAACTTTTGTTGATTCAACAAAACAGTTCTTTCAGTGTACCAATTTAACATATAAAGAATTAAGGCGTGTTACCACCTTTTTGTTACATGCTATATGTATACAATGGAACCTACTAAAGTCACTACTTTCGTAAAGAGACTACCTGTCTATAGTGACCACTTTTGCGCAATTTCCTTTTACAACATCCACACTTTACCACCTTTGTAAGGTGAACATTTTTATAAGATGACCAGTTTTGTCTTCGAAAGTTGGTCACATTAGACAGGTTCTACTCATTGGCGTATCGCCAAAGTCCGAGGCCCCCCGCAAAAATTTTTATGGGGGCCTCCTTTCAATTATTAATGAAATTACCAGCTTTTTATGCAAATAATTGCATTTGTGATGCAATATGAATGAACATTAATAATTGGAAATATTTGAAACAAAAACTGAATATTAAAAAGACGTTTTTTCACACAAATCAAGTGTTTTTAATATGGTTGAGCACATTCTTATTAGGTACTAGTATATTGTTCTTCGCACGGGAAGAATCGCTTTCTTTATTTTGCTTGAACATATAAAGCCTTTTATCAAATTTTTAAATGAGACTTTCGCTGAACACTATATCATTTAAAAAACTGAAGCAAAATGAATAAGTGGGTATGTGCAAGGTTTAGTAGGAAGAAGGAGTCAGCGTTTGTGTAAATACCACCTCTTCATGGGGGGTTGTATTGTCCTTGTTGGAAGTGTGAAGTTTCGGAAAGATCCAATATTTTTTGTTTTAATTTAGGCTAGAGTGCTGCATGTAAATTACTTCATTGGTCGTTTTTCATGAAATATCGAACAATATATCACAAAAATTTGCAAACTTCGGCAATCATTAGGCACAGATAAAGAAAAAAAAAATCTACGGATGTTTTAAAATCATGATTTTAAATGATTGGAGGTTACCAATCATTTAAAATCACGATGATCAAGACATTTGCAATCTCACTTGAAATTTAAAAGTGCATTACATATCTACAGCTCCTACAGAAAACAAAGAAGCTCAACCTAATAATTCATGACTCACATGATTTAAAAAAGAAAATAAAGGCACTAATCTCATGCTATCAGAATTTGAGAAATTACGGAATTATTTCAAATATGACTTCACTTTTTCATTACAGTCTGCTTACATAATTGGGTTTGTAACTCATTTTTAAACTCGTAGTATCAGAATGACGTCAATCTCACTTGCTATAACTAGCTTTACATAAAAAGAAATCTCATAAGAGTAAGCTCGAGGAAAAATCACACTTTAAATTTTTGGATGTCTTCTATCTATAAAAATAATTTTCTGCAAGTTCCTCTCTTTGTAAGGCGTTGCAAAACAGTTTTTATCTCTTATGCTCTATGCTTCTCTTATGCTATGTTACCTTAAAACAGAGAAAAGTTAAAATTCATTTATGTACATATTTCATTTTATTTTTTAAATAATTCACTGTGTGGGGCCCTCTTCAGCCGAGGCTCCCCGCACTGCGGGCGCTTATGCTACGCCCCTAGTTCTACTGGATGTATTTAAATCAAAATTTTGTGTTTTAAAATGCTACCTAAATAAGTATCAATCTGCTTTTTTTCAGATAAATGAAATGTGAATATCCTACATATGTGTACCGAAATAATAAATACTCTTTAAGCAGAGTGAATTCGATTTCCTTAAATTACATCTTAACCCATTCGCTGCCGATCCGGATCGCCAGCGTGTAATAGTCACAAGTGTAAGCTAAACTTCCTAGTACAATTTTGTGAATTTCTAATTCATTTTTCGAAAAGCGAGCAGTTTGAAAGAAATATATGCGAAATTTAATCATTCACAAGAATTATTTGTTTTTAAAAACTACATTTTATACGTGAAATTGACATAAGAAATATGTTTTGTACTCTAATATTTTTTAGTCTGGCAGTAAACTTGTTAAAGCTTCATTTTTAAATTCTTCATAAATAAAAACGAAAGCCAAACTTGTTTCTAGATTATAATGTAAATAGTATATATATATTAAACGATCTATCACATGTGCTCATGTGTGTGTGTGTGTAAGAAAATTAATTAAAATCTTGTCTTAATGTACACTGCATTTTTAATGAAAAAGGATGTCGGACATTAGAAGCTGCTAAATAATAGATAAATAAATAAAGACTGATTTTTAAATAAATTATGAAAAAGAATCCTTAATTTCAAAATTACACAAATATTAAAAATTAATTTAATATTTGGAGTCGAAGCAACATCTATAATATTTTTAAAAATATAAGTACAAAGTAAAATACAAAGAATCACTGCATTATTGAATTGAAGACTGCATCACAACTTATTGAAGACTACATCATAACAAGTGCTTCAAATACTTTTTTCTCATATTTTAAATTTTTTGCCAGAAAAGAAAGCTCTTACAATCTGTATTTTTGATTAATATCTGAGAAGTGAGGACAGCGAACGTGTGTAACATTCGAGACATAAAGCAAGTAATCATTTTGAAAACTTTTATACTAATGCAGGGGAGACCCTAGCACATTGAAAAATGAAACAGTATTTACCCTTAAATGAAGCCCTTTCCACACGGTCTTCACTTTGCACCAGACTGACTCCCGTAGAGATCAAGTACAGGAAAAGCCACATTGCGGAAAACAGAGAAGAGAAATGGATGCTTTCATCTCCCATCGGAGCATTCTAAAGCTTCTCAGAAAACAACGCATGCGTAGTATAGAGGACTGGTTTATTTATCCTAGTGTACCTTCTAGCCGCTTTATTCATTTTCTCGTTCTGATCAAACTGGAGTGTAGTCACTGCTTGAAAATAATTTTGTAAATTTTTCAAATATAAAGTGGTTTTTGTAATGGTGTATCAGAAATTTTTGTTTCTTTTCTTTTTTAAAAGTTTTGATATTAAGCCATGCAATAATTTGGTGATCTAGCTTCACTATCAAATTTTTCGATATTTTTGGTATATTTACTAAAATTTAACCAAAACAGCTGAAATTTACTGCAAAACTATTTTTGATTCAACAATCTAACATTTGAGCATAAAACATTTATGACGATAATTATATATTTCTTTTTCTAATGGCGGACACTTTTGCCATTTACAGGTACTGGCCTATATCAAGGCCGGTAATATCCCTTTATTATTGAGGCACCTAATAGGTGAAGGGCCGGAGGAAATGACCCAAACCTGTGCCGGGAATGGAACCCGGAATCGTAGTGTGATAGAATGGCTTTCTAACCACTACACAACCAGGCGGTTAATTAAATACAATGAACTAAAATAAAAAACTGAATCATTAAATCCTAATGAAAATACAAGAAAATATAAAATATTAATTTGGATTCTTTGCCAAATTTTCTAAACCTGTGGCGCACCCAGGGTTTTAGTTTACGG
Organism: Cheiracanthium punctorium; assembly: GCA_038373885.1. Classification (NCBI taxonomy): domain Eukaryota; kingdom Metazoa; phylum Arthropoda; class Arachnida; order Araneae; family Cheiracanthiidae; genus Cheiracanthium; species Cheiracanthium punctorium. The sequence goes on from JAWZYV010013892.1 coordinate 84,348, forward strand.
GGAGCTGGGCTACAAATTCTGCTAACTCGGTTATAGTGACCTCGATAATTAAATATTTCTTAAATATCGATTTCTTAAACTTCGATAATAGTTATAACTCTCTTATAAAATGAAAATATTCTTTGCCTCTTGTCTTGCCCTTAGAACACATCCCCACAAGCAATATAACCCGTTATAATCAAATAAATGTCTGATCTTTTCATTAACATTGCAACCGAGTTTAACTGTGCTTCATGCACTAACTGTAAGTATTTATTTTAAAACTAACATCTTTTTTTCTTGTCTTTGTGAAAAGTACTTTAGAATAATTTAAAGACAATTTTTAAAAAGAAAAAATTTAATTCGTTAGGGACAATTTTCAATTTGTAATACTTTTACCTTCTAACTTTCCACCTTTAGGGGGGGGGGAGGGTTGAGCCCCCATAGTCCCTCCGTGGGTGCGCCTATGTTCTAAACCATTTAAAACTAAAGACACTGTTTTGATTATACCGTTATATTTTTTTCTATTCAATTAAGTTTCACAGGGAAAAATCATTTAAAACCTAACGTATTTATATCCTGCTTTGTGTTTAAAATACAATTTTTAAAAAAGTAATAGAAATTTAGTTATAGGGAAACCAAGACCGGCTTTAGGAATTTGGTGGCCCTAGGCAAATTTAAGATGGGCGACCTTCCGCACATATATTGATGTATGCATGCACACTTCCATAGATACTAGAGATCAGACGGGCTCAGCCCGAAAACCCAGTCCCTGAAATTCCGCGATTATGTTCGGGCTCGGGCATGTGAGAAATTTCTCCGTTATTGAGCATACTCCTCAGTGGCGTACGCAGGGGGGCACGAGTCCCCTCCCCCCCGAAGTTTTCAGACAGAAGGATTTTTTTTTCTTAAACAAAAGTGGCCTTTTATTTGATCATCAAATATTTCATTTTAAAGGGCTTCCAAGTTAATTTCATAAACATATTTGTTGAACGAATGGCCCATTTCTAGTTTTTTAAGGTCAGTTCTTGAACAGTGGCTTAACGATGGGGTGGTTTTGAGGGTCAGAACCCTCACCCTAAATTTTTCTAAAAGAGTCTTATTCTTGACACTCAGAACCGGACATATGAAATAGGAAGGGCTCTGTATCTTTCATCTTCTAATTTTAGTTAGAAATTTTAGACATTTTATCCATAACTTCCTTTTACTCTTGTAAATATGAAATAAAATAGAAAGTCTTTATGTGAAGTGGAAATATTCTTTGATAAAGACAGGTAATCAACAATAGATTAGGGGACTCTGTGGAAACAAATAATGGGGCCTCATCTTCACTACCATTTCCAAGCTTTTCAACTGTTAATTGAATTATGGTCCACTTTTCTCCCATGTGTTCCATCTCCTAAGCTCAAGGCCCAGGTGCACCTCTCGGGACATCCAGTAGTAATTGTGGCCCTGAATAAGGGGCCTCAGCAGGGGCCCGATTTAGAAAATTCTTGACTATAGGTACAACTCGGGATGGGAGCCCCCTAACACTGATGTAGGCAGCGTGAAATTTTCAGAGGTAAATTACAGTCTGACTGTGCCCTGCCGTCAAAAGTCTGTGCTCCCCCCCCCCAAAAAAAAATGGCGATCTGTTATTTTCATGATGAATTTAACAAACAAATTCAAGCTGTACATAAAATACCTAAGAATTTACAACTTTTTTCAATCCCTGGTTATAAATGCCATACAATCATCGAGCAGATTGGCAACTTGTTTAAAATATTGTTTGAAAAAACTTGAAAACACGTATAAAAATCTGCTATTAAAAAAAGATAAAATTAATAAAGATTGAATTGTAATTTTGTTTGTGGGGGCCCCAAACATTCGGGGGCCCTAGGCCCGGGCATAGTGGGACTAATGGAAAATCAGGGGCCTGGGCCTCAATGTACATTAGAAAGGGTCCTTTTGAAGATTACTATTTCCGGACCTCAAGAGTTTTCTTTACGGTGTTACCTAAAAAACTCCCTAAATTTGTTTTTTGCTAGGCCACTTTCCTTGAAACAGGACATTCGTTTTATTTAACTTTTCCATCTGAGCGAGCTGGGATTGAAAGTTTAGTCAGGCAATGATCATAACAGAAACAAGGTTTTTTTTTTTTTTTTTTCTTTTTTTTTTTTTTTTACCTCCATTCATTGAAAAATGCACTATTGTGAACGGTCTTGTCTTCAGGCTTCCCCTTCTTTAGAACAATAGGATAGCCTCAAATCTTTCTTGAATATATAGCGGCAATAATTGCAATCCGTTTGCAGTTATTTGAAAAAAGAAAAGATTTCAAGCTCTAAAAAGCTTTTTTTTGTTGTAAGTTCATCTAAAACAGAACAAAATGAAAACCGCGCAAATACTGAGAATAGTGCGTACATCTGAAGAATTAATACATCCGATTAGAGATTCATCAGGGCTTGTGACACCGCACCGACATTGAAAGACAGTGTAAGTCAAGTCTCATGTTGAAACAGCGACATTTGGAGTGCCCGACACTCACACAACAAAAACTTCTGAGACGTTTGGCAATGATATATTTTACTCTTTTATACTGCCCCAACGAAATCCATGTCTGACCCTGACAGAGTACAAGCATTGCGAAGAATTTGGATTCCTTCTGCAAATTACACTTTTCCTGAACAAAATTTTGGATCCGAAAAGCGGCTATTTCAAATATCATGTCTCCAAAAAATTTTTTGCCTAGTCTATTCAAAAACTGAATACGTCGCTTATTGCAAATATTGCATTTTGTTTGCTCCAACTGATTTCGTTGCCGGGAAAGGTAGCCACCAGTCTCTGATTTGAATTTTGAGATGGCATATTTTATATCTCTTCCTCTTCAATCATGATGCTCTCGCTACGCCTCTGGTACAAGGTTCTGACCTACCGCGTAGCTGTCGATCTAATGGCTTTAGTTTTGGGTAGTTTTCTCCAGATGTAACGTGAATACTCGTTAGAACCCTTTAAAAAGTCTTCCCCGAAAAGCATCCCCTCTTTAAGCAGATAGTCTTCGTGTAGCATTGCCTTCGTCACAAAAGGGAATCAAAAGAGGTTTCACCGGATCATTTCAAGTTTAAATATTTGTTCGTGGGAAAATAATCATCGTATTGCCGAAAAATTATCAAAATAAACATCACATTACAGTCTTACACCCTTTCTTTATTAAAATCTTCTTGGTTTGTGTGAAGTGTGATAAGTAATTATAAAATAAGGAGGCTCTTTTTTTTTTTAACTGTCATAAATAAAATATTACTCAAACAGTCTGGTACACTCTCTGACCACGATCCTTGCTGCACCCCCGATACTCATTATAACACTGGCAGTTGTGCATTTAATTCACTTTCTAAAATTTTGCCAAGAGTCCCAAGTATAATGCTGTGTGTAATCTAAGATAACGACTTAACAATGTTTTGGTTTATGGTAGAACGAACCAAAGGTATGTTTTTTGGCTAAGTGTGTTACTTTATTTCGGTCTAACACCATTTTTGTGTGTGTTGTAATATAAAAAATATTTATTTTACGCTGGTTTTGTACAAATGTACTCCTACACCTTGCCCCCCCCCCCTGAAAAAAATCCTGCGTACGCCACTGATACTTCTTGTAAACAAATTTTTTAAAATGATTCACGGGAGAAATAAACTAATTATAAAAAAAATTATAAAGTGCATAAAGAGTTTTCTATTATATTTGTCTTCAATTTGCACAAACGACAAAATTTATTATATTCTATCAATGAAGTAATTGAATTTTATTTATCTATTAGCTGAAATTTCGGGCTCGGGCTCCGACTTAAATAATATCGCTCGGGATATGGCGGGCTCGGATTCGAAGTCCTCGGGTTCCCATAGTAGCATTCTTTGTTTGGGCTTTACCAGGCCTATGGTCGTTGCATCGGCTATTCATCGCCTGAGCACTACTGATCATCCTCAAATTTTCGTATGTTCATCTTTTCCCGATGATTGAATCTTTACACTGACAAGGGGAGGCTCAGACGTTGGGGTCAACGATTTTGATGAAAGGTTGGTGGGTTATAGGGGATCCATAGTTAAGTAAAATGCTAAAATATTGGCCGCCAACTCTCGCTTATTTTCGAAAAAATTCCATTGTTACACATTGTTACAATACAGTCCATTGTTACAATAATTAGTATTTAACATTGTTGACACATTGTTAAATACTAATTATTTGGCAATTCATTTGTGTTCTCGGTGGCGCCGTGGTTCCGTACGGTGACGGAGATCCGAAGGTCCCCGGATCGAATCCAGCTCGGCGCTCTGGATTTTTTCTAGCTGAAAAGTTCAAAATTATTGTATATTGTCAATTATTTTGTAAAACTGCAGTTATAAAGTTGTGTTTTTGTGTATATAGTTGATAATTTACCAATACTTTTAGGACGCGAGGAATGATAAGGATTCGCTTCTTTCTTCGTTTTGAATGATGCTTATTGTTTTAAGTTTTTCATTCAGCTAAAACGTATTACACAGATGTAATTAAAATTAGAGATCCAATATTCGATTTAAACGATAAGTGAAATTTTTTGTATTAAATAATTTATGATTTGATGTAGAATGTAAAATGCATTTAATTTTAAATTTATCAAACTTCGCTAGAAGTAGATAGCGAAATTAATAATAATAATAATAATCCAGAAATTCATAACAAAATACTTGTATGACGATGAAAGTAATTCACCTTGCCTCTAAAAGTAATTCCACCTAAATGTACAACGCTTTGTCAACCATGTGATGTGTAATTTCACTGACTCCACCCCAAAAACAACAACAACAAATAATTAAAAGCTGCGTGTTTTCAGGATAAATATCACCCTTCCTCATGTACTCATCTGTAAAAGTAGAAAAATATTTTTCGAAATGTGATTCATAAATAACGTTTCTCATTTTCGTCACTTTCATTTGCGGCTATTCAATTCTATTTCATAGAAATAGTGTTATTTCAATAAATCACGTCAATTTTCTAATCATTTTAAACTGTATTATATGAATTTTTAAGGGAGAAAGAAAAAAAAAATTAAAATCCAGAGCTCTGAGCTGGATTCGATCCGGGGACCTTCGGCTCTCCGTCACCGTGCGGAACCACGGCGCCACCGAGAACACAGATGAATTGCCAAATAATTAGTATTTAACAATGTGTCAAATGTTTGAATGGAATTTTCTTGAAAGTAAGCGAGAGTTGGCGGCTAATATTTTAGCATTTTACTTAACTATGGGTCCCCTATAACCCACCAACATTTCATCAAGATCGGTGACCCCAACGTCTGACTCTGAGCCTGAGATCTGATAGGCGCTTTCAAGTTTGCGAACGGTAAAGCGAGCAAACAGGTTTATATCGGTCTTTCTACCAAACTGCTGATCGGCTCGATATCTCCGTTCCTTCAATAATATGCAAAGAACATCATATGCACACCATATGTTTGTTTTAAGGTTGATGATTGGCTAAGCTATTACGCGGGAAGACAGGCGACCGAAAGGTGAATCATATTGTCCTCTTCCTAATGTTAGCTTTGTCGTGTTCTCGTGTATTTCTTTTGTGTTAGCTAAAAGGGCAGCAGTGGCGGCTCGTGGGATACAGCAAGTACAGCCGGGCTGCACTCGAAATTATCAGCACATACTTTAAAATAATTTATTCTACTAATTTTCCTAAATTCAGATTAGAATTGTGTAATTCCTACGGTAAATTAAAAAAATCTCCGAAAAAAACCAAACAAAAAAAAAACGTATTGTGGCCGGATCGCTCATTCAGAAATAAGCACTTTAATCTTCCCGCAATTCAATTGGGAAAATCTTTGGTTCAGCCCAGAGCGCTGAAAAGAAAATTGGCAGCACCGTTGCCATGACAACGACTACGTCAGCAGCCTCTCCGGCATAGGGAGTATGCAGCTGATACAGCCGATGGAAGATTTTCTAACGGCGGCTGAACTTGAGAACTCGACTAACTGATTCGCTCGGACGAGAAGTGAGGGAGGGGGTAAGGAGAATACATGTTTGGAAAACTCTGGACTTTATATTGCTGAATTTATCCAGAAGGTAAGCCTGAATAGACGCTTATGAATGGACAATTACCCATCAAAGCAGTATTGTTTTTAAGTAAGCAAGAACTGGCATTTAGAGGACATGGCGAGCGAGAAAATTCTTTAAACATGGGAAATTTTAAAGAGCTTTTAAAATTATTGATATCTGAATTAAAACAACGCCTTTTTTATGGGGACATCACTGACCGATTCGCATGTTTAAAAGAAAGGAGGATTGATTTCACTTATAAAAAATAAGTAAGTTTTCTTTTTTTTTTTCCTTCTCAAGTTATCGTTACAAAAGAAAATTCTAAGGAAACTTCGAATCATACACGGATTAAAGCAATTTTGAGGATAAGAGCGGCTGGTTGAAATTTATGTCCATTTTATGGAAGTAGTAAAATAGGATCTCTCACATTTTTTATGTAATTTCTTTTTTTTTTTTTCCTCGGTGAGGGCTTAATCTGCCAGCTTTCGAATTCAGTAACAAAGATTTTCCAATCCTCTCCGGAGGAAAGGTGGGGGGCTCATATGCTTCCGGCTGCACTAACATTTTTGACCACGGGCCGCCACTGAAGGGCAGACGGGGCAGCTGCCCCGCCTGCCCTTGCCTTAGTCAAGCTCTGTCAAAGAGGGGAGAATAGGAATATTTTTAAAACAAAATTTGTCAGCGACGAAAAATTCTGGAAGTTTCCTCAAAAAGTGCGAAATTTATTTATATAGATATGTAAGAAATTTTCCTTTGTTTAAATTTAATGACATTTCATTCAAAAAACATGCATTATTCCCTAGAACAGCCTTGAAGAAAATGATATTTAGCTATAAAATAATATATGCATATGAAAATACATGGATTAATTGATACAATAAAAGAAATAAACAAGTTAATATGCAATGCAACGATATATGCGCCAATTTTCATCGATTGCTCAGTTTAAAAGTTTCACCAAAGGTCATAGGCTTCACATTCTAAGTTGCAAGGTGCTTGCTCTTCCGAGCAAGAATAAACATGAATATACCCAGATGAATATACCCGAGAGATGAATATACCAGATGAATATACCCAGCTAGAAATGTCTGCAATTTTTTTGCAAAAAAGTATAGATTGTGCACAATTTGTGCATAAAAAGTGGATATTTTTTAATATTTTGAAAGTATACACTTTTTGTGCAAATTATATGCAGTTTTTATGCATACTAAAAAGTGCATATTCTATATTGTAAAAAACTGTGAACAAAAAATGTATACTTTTCAAAGTATTCAAAATATTCATATGCAAAATTTTTGCATAAAAAGTGCAAACATTTTCTAGGTGGGATTTAAGCAGTTTGAAACAATTTTCGGAAAATCTCAAAATCTAATCCAAATTTAAAGAAACTCTAGGGGAATAGTTTAAGTTGTACGACTAACTATCGTTTTACTAAACTTTATTTTATTCACTTAAGTCGTACGTTGTGCGCGAACAAAAATTTACGTAATTTGAAACGATTTTCAGAAAAATCTCAACGTCTAATAAAATTTTTTTTTAAATCCGACGCTTATAGTTTAAGGTGAGTGATCACCTATCATATCACCGAATTTCATTTCTTTCGCTTTAGTCGTTATTACGTGATATGCGAACAAAAATTTACGCAGTTTGAAACAATTTTCGAAAAAAAAATCTAATGAATATTTTTAAAAATTTGACGCCTATAGTTTAAGTTGAGTATCCATCTATCATGTCACCAAATTTTATTTCATTCGGTTCGGTCAGTTTTACGTGATGGGCGAATAAAAAAAGCGTCACGGACAGAATGTCAGAAAAACAGACAACATTTTTTTTACGGCCTACACGGGTCCCAAGTGCTTAAAACGGTAGAAATCGCAATTAACAACAATCACTTCAAACTTTAGTCTCTTCATTCCGAGTCAGGCCCGTCTGGTGATTAGAATGCTCGCCTACCACGCGTTGGTTTCCCAAGTCTCGGAAGCTTGAAAAATGAAGTTATTTCTTCTGATAACAGATGGCAGCGTTAAAATTCAAAGAAAGGAGGAAAAAGCCAAGAGACAGTGCAGCTCGGATTTCATTCAATTTTTTTTTTTTTTTTTGGTACTTTTAAAACGTTTTCTAGCTGAGATATGTCCCAATTTTAATCGATTGCTCAGTTTAAAAGATTCACCAAAGGTCATAGGCTTCACATCCTAAGTTACAAGGTGTTTGCTCTTCCGAGATGAATATAACCCCGATCGCATCGGCTCTTCAACTGCTCTAGGCCCAATTTTCCCCTTTGCCGATGATCCAGGCTTCTATTCAGAAGCGGACATGCCCGAGCAAAATCCGAGAAAATAAACCCCGAAGCGATGAAGAACCTTGCATGGCACGCGCTGCGTTCCCCCCCCCCCCCCACCGACCGATTATCGGCATTTCAGGAACCGATGACCGTTTGCTGCTAGGGTCGGGATCGGGCTTAAAAAAAACCAGTCCGAACTCATCTCTAATGCCTACACACGAAGCTTAATTTCTATAAAAAATGTTCAGGAGCCCTAATTTGTCGCACTGTAAATTACAATAGTGATTACCCAATTTATTGGAAATTAGCTACATTTTTAATACAACCACGTTATATAAGACACGGAACATCGTAGACGGCTGAAATATGGAGGTCCCGGGTTGGGACCCGTCGCGCGGCTGTCGATCTAACGGTCTGAATTTTGGGTCGGTTTTCTCCAGATGTAACGTGAATACGCCTTAGAACCCCTTAGAAAGTCCTTTGAACAAAGCATCCCCCATCCTAGACAGCAAGCCCATGAGTAGCTTTCCCATAACAACACAAACATAAATGTATCCAGTTTAATAAAATTAATATAAAAAAAACAATTACGAAGACTATTAAAATTTATAATTTAATGTAAAAATTTAGTTGAAATAAAAGTACAGAAGCTGAGCTCCCGTGAGCTGCCAGGCAATTTAAGTTCTGCATGTATACATTGTATGTTCTGTACATTCATTATGAGAAAATATTCGTCACTATAAGAATAAAAAGAAAATTTTTTGCGACGATTCTTAAAAATTTTGAAATTTTATATAGTACTCTAACGTTTCATAAAAGACCAGCTCATATTGTACTCCTGTTATTTAGCATTTTACTCAAAAATTGAATTTTTCTTGAAAATTATTACTTAAATAATCATTTAAAATCTTTCTAAAATAACAAAACTAGCTATGTTACCTATAAACTTTTTTTGGGCTTGTTTAATTCATCTGAGAAAGTATGATATAAAGTAGAATTGTTGCTTTTTAATTTAATTAACCAGCTCTTGATTCTATTAAGACATGTTAAAATAATACAAACGAAACACGAAACAGAATTTCATGTACATGAACAAGAAGTTATTAAAATCTAAGAAGACAAAAGATGTACTGGATGATTCGAAATTACTTTTACAAACTTTTAGGGGGGGGGGGGATATTATGCACCAAGAAGGTTCAGAATCACATAGCAATGCGGAGTCAGAAACAAAGCAGGGTCAGAATGCGGGGTCATTCATGTACCTGTTAATAATCACTTGAAGAAATGCTGAAGTGTGTCTCTAATTTCTTAACCAAGTTTCATAAACAATGGTCTTTCCTACGATAATTCCATCAATGTAATGAAAGAAAAAAATTCTGAATTAACAATTTTAACAAGTGCAATCGGTGAAAGATGGATTACTTTTTGAAAAACCATGGTCGCAAGGTTTACTATAACTTGAATACTTCTTCTGAAGTGATTATTAACAGGTACATGAAGAGGACGTTTCCGACCCCGCATCGCTATGTGATTCTGAAGCGTCTTGGTGTATCCTACCCCTCCTAAAAGTTTGTAAAACTAATTCTGAATCACCCTGTATAAAAATTTAAATTAGTTTGGTTCCACTTTATAGGAAATTTGCAAAAATGCGTATTTGCTACTTTAGGCTATATAGTGTTGAGTTCATATAAAAATCCATTAAATCATTCATGTAATGCTAAAAATTAAAATTCAAGTAATGTGGGGGGGGTGATTAATAAATGGACCAAAAGAAAAAAAAGAAATTTAAGTAATGCAACATAGAAATGCAATACGTAAAAGGATACGCATAGGAAATTTGCAAGGAAATTTCCCCCCCCCCCACATTATTTGAATGCTAAAAATTAAAATTCAAGTAATGTGGGGAGGGGGGTGATTAATAAATGGACCAAAAGAAAAATAAATAAATTTAAGTAATGCAACATAGAAATACAATACGTAAAAGAACACTTACCTTGAATTAAACCTGAAATATGAATATATATTTCGCTTGGACGTTTTTTATTCCCCCTTCAATAAGTTTTCCTTTTGGAATAAGTACTTAAAATTCTTATATAGTAAATTTACTTTAAACGCATGCTTTTCACCGAAATATTAGCCGGATACCTGGAATTTCTTCTTACAAGTTCATCATACAGGTTTTTATTTTTAAATTAATTTTATTTTTTAATTACTGCCGAGAAGTCAGCCTCATCCCTGAACTCAATTGAAGAATCAAAATCCAAATTCTGTATTAAATCCTCGTTAGATTTCTTATGCTATTTTTAGTAACTGAAATTTTCGGGCTTTTTTGTTCGCAAATTGATCAATTAAATCAGAGTAATTGAGTGAACGTACAATATCATTTTCTACTGATATTTATCTCTTTATCTCAATGGATAGTTGATATTTTTGTTTTTCAACTTAAAATTTCAAATTGCCAAATACTGGTACATGGCCCACTAGTGGAGTACTTACATTAAAATGTTGCCTATTAAGCTAGAGCTTCAAACTCCTGATTCGTCTCCGAGTGTGAATCCGTTACAGGGCCGAAACCAGATTGAGCCCTACTCAGCAGTCTTTCAGTCCCTCCTAAGATTTTCTCGTAAACTTATTGATAAATACGAAAGTTTAAAAATTAATGATTTTTAACAATCGTTAAATTTTACATCATTAAAAACACCCTTATTTTGGGCGAATTTCTCATTCGCAATTGCTAGATTTCTATACAGTGTTCGATTAATTATTTTACTGCTCTTGGCTGCACGTAGAACTGATTCTTGGATTTTCCCGAAAACACAGAACTGCCGCTCTTTCCTTAAATCTGTTTCCCGGGGCTGGAAATCTGGGAGAGCGAGTAAAAACTTAAAACAGCCGCCTCGCTTATCCCTTGTTTCTAAGGGAGTGGACACATCTGGAAACCTATCTCTTCGGATCGGAGAAATAGCGCCATAAATCTCTGGCCTGCTGTGAAAAAAGGATGTTTCGTGTTATATCGTTTAGTACTATCATTTTTGATTCCATTGTCCATCAACGAAAATATGCCCCTTTCCAACCATAAATTAGTGATATATAGTGTCACCCCCTCTTTCGTCGGGTATAAAACCTCCCTTCCAGTAATGAGTCATAAAACCGTCTGGAAGTGAGTGGCCTTCTTCTCCTTTATAGTAGAATTTGTTGCACAGGGCAGGTGTAACCCTCCCCTCCCCACGTCGGGCACTGTGTATAAGCTAGTATTTAAAATTTCCTTGATGATTTGTCAGGTCTTTTTTTTTGGGGGGGGGGGTTACCTCTTTCTCTTAGATTTACTCGCTTTTTTTTAAGTCCGACTAAAGGCCGATGCTGATAAAGCCATGTTTGACGTCGCTGCAGGGGGGGGGGGGAGAGAGTTCATTATTCTTGCGAATTTTACAGATTTTTAATGACCATTCGGGGTCTACTCACAAAAAAATTGTGCGCTGAACCGAGAATCCTACCGCCCACACAATGGAGAGAACAACGGACGATATTTTCCCCGCCCCAGTGTTCCGTCGTCCGTTGAAATACATAGAAAACTTGGTGTATCATCATCAGCCTTAAGTGTGAGGTCGATTTGAATTACGAAAGTCGTAAGTTCATATGGAAGTGGACATAAGCAGAGTTATACTGATAAAGAAAGACACAAAAGCCAGACTAACTATACAAGATCGATTACAAATGTTTTGAAATAAAATACAGCACTAAAATCCAGAGATGAAAAGCAGAGTTGCTTTCGCATTATCTTCTAATAAAGTGAGGTAAAAGGCTTTTTGAGCTTGAGTATCCAACAAAAGTCGTAAAATTTCATTGACACGTCACTTCAGAAATCCCTCCCACCTCACTTACACACACACTATTACAGATTTATTTATTCTAATAATGTATAATTTCTTCATAATTTTTATACGGTATAGAATACGGTATATACGGTATATTGTTTTCACAAATATCATTCGTCTTACGTTTTCCTAGAAATAATAATACTATGCTGAACAACAATTTCAAGTTTAAAATCGTTTGTTTTTGTCTGTACATTCGATATATTTCCGCTCTTTTTACCGCCTCATAGTCAGGGCTTAATTTCTAGCAAAAGAAGTTCCGGAGCCTTAATATTATCGAGCTTATGCTCATATACAGCAGCGTACTTAAGTTCGAGCTACCCCTTCAGTACAGGGTAGGTAGAACATTCAATTAAAATAATAATTCAAATATTTTCCCGTGTAATAGTATTAAATATATTTTTATTATTTCATGGCACAGTTGTTATATCACTGAAAATGGTAGACGGCCAAAGTGGGAAGGTCCCGGGTTCGGGTCCCAACGCGCGGCTGTCGATCTAACGGTCTGTAGTTTTGGTAGGTTTTCTCCAGATGTAACGTGAATACGCGTTAGAACCCCTTAGAAAGTAATCTTTATGGAGTTATTTTACAAAGTTTTTTATAATTTTATTTTACCCTTAGAAAGTCCTCTTACCAAGGCATCCCCCATCCTTGACAGATCGCCCTAGCGTAGCGTTGCCATAATCACACAAATAAATATTTCGCAAAACGGTTAATAATAAATGATCTGAAATTGGGATGAAGAAATATGAACAATATACAAAAGAAGACCCGAAATCTGCAAATTGGGACCAGACCTTGTGCGGATTTTAGATTTTTGCACGTTTTGCGGCATAACATGTATGTAATTTTATTTTCTCCTAAATAAAAGAAATAAAGTAAAAAAAAACTGTTAAAGTAATGTAGAAGTGATTGAAATATTTAATAAAAACAAGTGAAAGAAATAATGTTATATAATTTTTAATACATGAAGAAACAAAGAAATTTATATACCATAATTATGAAGACAAGGAAATTCAAGAAAATTCAAATTACTTAGAAAATGTTAAACATTTATTGAACAATTGCTTGTTAAAAATGTGGCATTTGGTATGGTGTAATTTTAGTTTCTCTTTAAATACGCATACCTGTGTGTTAATTAAAAATATTCCACAGAGCTAATAAATCAGGAGCTTCCTCTTTTTCTTTCCTGGTTTTTGATTGCTTATCAATAGCACTGTGACGGACATAAGCTAACCATGAACGAACAAATAATTCTGGTTCAAATTTGTCGATCGGAGGACCGACTAATCTAATGAACATCAAATTTGATAAAGTTTCAATGCTAAGTGAAGCACGTTGGGAAGTACATAGATAAGTTCATGGTAGAAAATCCTCGTTCACATTCGGCACTTGAAATGGGTATACAATTGATGACTGAAATCAATTTTTTCAAGTCACTTTGCATTTCTTTTCCAGATGATGACTTGAAAATTCTGAAGTCTCTTAAAACAGCTTTTTCCTTAAAACTAAATCTTTTGCATAATCCCGCGAGTTCATCTTCGCCATACGTCACTTCAGTTGATTCCGCAGCAGGCCAAAACCTTGGATTTAGAACTTTAATTTCATATATAAATTGTTCACAATCTGATCCAACATTTCTCGACTGGACTGAAAGGAGCCTACTTATTATTGAATCGGCTAAACACCTGTAAAATTGTCCTCGGTCTATTTTAGGCATAGCCTTTCCACTTTCATGTATAGCTACATTTTAAAACTTGGAAACCTTTACACCTTCAATGGCCTCAGATGCATGTCTTCCAGGCTTCTTCATCCTGGATTCAAAAAATTGTATTTGTAGTCTTATTAGCCTATGGGCATCATCTAGTGTAGTTTGTCGTTTGTCGGCTATGCAGCTCTAATGAAAGTTCCGACAGTTTTTCCAGAGCATCATACATAACGCCAAGATTTAAGATAAATGTATCAGTCGCTAGTTTATTCGCCAACCCAGAAAATCTGGCTCTTTCTTTGGCATCTCTTTTTTTTTTAATCTGTGGAGCTCTGTGTGAAATGTTTATGTAGACTTTCATAGTCCGTCCACATGCTTCACAGATCGAAGACTTGATGCAGCCCAGCGAACATCGAAAATACACCCAATCTTTCCTGTATTTACAGCACACTCAATAAGTTGTCGTTGATTTTTTGGTGAACTGTGATATACAGGATGAATCTAAACTCTTGGACAAAACTTGAAGAGGTGATAGGGCACATAATAAGGAATCGGAATCCCATAGCAATGTGGGGTCGGCAACATTGTCTTCATGCAGCTGTTAATAATTACTTTGGAAAAAGTGCCGAAACAACAGTGCACTTTCCGACCCTTGTTCGTCAGAAACGAATGTATTTTTCTCCGAAAACAGAAGACTAAAATTCATAGTTTAAAAATTCTATTTTATTTCACGGATGAAATTTTTGGAGACGAGCCTATTGTTTATGAAACTTGGTTAAGAAATGAGACGAACACTTCAATACTTTTCACTAAGTGATTATGACCGGGTAAGTGAAAACTGCGTTTTTGACCCCACATTGCTATGGGATTCTGATTCCTTATTATGTGCCCTATCACCCCTTAAAGCTTTGCCCAAGAGTTTAGATTCACCCTGTATATTTCTTAGTTTGTCCATGAAAATTTTAAAGTTATTTATTCCTGCAACTAATTTTACTGCATCAGCAACGCTGAGTTCTAGGCGATGATTCATACAATGCCAAATAATTATATTAGGAAACATATCCAACAGTTTCTTACATAGTCCTTCTTTTCTGCCAAGCATAACAGAAGTTCCACCACAAGTGACAGCCAACTAATTGTTCTGCAGCAAGTGGGTTGTGCACCAAGATACGTCACAGATAGATCGGCTTCTGCTAAGCTGACTGAAATCGGTTTCAGGATGCTAGAATTGGTTTGAGGCGAAACGAATCCTGTGTGGTGTGCCTGTTAAAATCGATGTGTGTGTGAAAAGCGTATTAATGACAAATTAATATTAAATAGTGGGCTCCGGAGCCCAATATTCATGAGCTCCGGTTGGTTTTGCCCAATATTTAAAAATTCACTCAAAAAAAAAGAAGTACCGGAGCTGAGCTCCGGTGAGCTCTGACCCAAATTAAGCCCTGGTCACTCTCCCATCTCTATAATAGTTTTGAAAATTTTGCTGCTGATTTTCATGTTTTGTGGAAGTAGCTTAGTCTTAGAAACCCTGTTGAAAAAGATTAAAAGCCATTTAATCTTTTTGATTGCTGGTGTATTAGTGGGACACTCATTTTTTAAAAAACAGTTAATGTTTCTATTACAATTTATATAAATATGCATAGTACTATTTTCTGATTTCCAACTTATAGCCTTCCGACTTGTTCTGACTGTTTCCTGTGATGAAGTGGGTCAACTAAAGAAGACTGGGGGAAAAAATTCGGTCGAAATGATCATATCTTTCTATAAGTATAATTTTATGTGTTTTTTTTACGAAGTTTTTATATATTTTATCACTTTTACGAGTCGGTTATTCAAGTATTTCTCATTACGTATTTGGTAATTAACCATATTTTAGAAAGTATATGAAAGACCACCCATCGTTGGAGGCGCCGGGTATTTAATTTCATTTTGGTATTTTTTCGAACCACATTTTTTTTTCTAGTAACTGTTTTAAAAGTATTTGATAATATAGAATATACTATGAAATAAATAAGTAGATAAACTGGATAAACTAAATTAAATACGCAAAACTTAAATTTGCATTTTCTAATGTGCATATCACTAAATTGTCCATTGTACATAAAATATACTTTTTTAACGTTTTAAAAATTATGATTAAATTAATTCATATCTCTATAAACACATCTAAAAAAAGGCTACTGCAGTTTATCGCACTGTAATATATTTTTTTCTATTTGATTTTTTTATGTTTAATTTTATATTTTGTTTAATATTCAGTCAGAAAATTAAATCCCTGATAAATTCGTAAAATATTGCCTTATTCCATAAATTTCTGTAAAACCAATAGATGGCGAATGCGCTGCTCGGTTGATCAGCTGAAAACGAAACTTCAGATCGTTTTTAGTAGGGCGCATGCAGTTTTCAAATTCCAAATCCGTGCTGGGGAATTAACAGACTCGCAAACACAATACTTAACTTTTGTATTAATAGATGAATCTTTTCTAAACAGGAATTGATTAACACTCTCTGATACTATAGGCCTACTATCATTTCGACACCACCCCCCCTAGTCAATATCACAAGTATAAATGACAAATCTTGCAGCTTTGAGGCCCTCAGAAATTGTACTTCCTTGTACGGAGTACAAGGAAGTAATGTGATCCCGAAAATTTCGGGGGCCAAATGTCGACGAAAATAACAATTTTGACTCCGTTTAAATTTAAGAGGCATTGCAGGAGAAAATCACGCAGGGTGTTCCCATCACCATATCAGAATTTTTTTCTTGTGTTGCCTTACCCAAGGAAAGAACAAATCTGAAATATTTTCCTTTACCTCTTTTAGGTTTGGAGTTATGGGGGGGGGGGGGTCAAGGTACCCCAGACGAGTGAGAGTGACGTAGAATTAATTGAGAGCCATTTTTGCCACATTATTGTCTCGATTGTGACTGGTTCCGAGGTGCTTCAGAGAATTTTTTCATTTTATCCTATAATATACCTGGGATATTAACATCTCAAATTGAAAACTCATTCGAAAATAGTCAGAGCTCCCCCCCCCAAATACCCCCAATTTCATTTTAAAAAATACTGTTTTAGGAATGCTTTAAATCTTGGCTCTGACGTGACACAAAAAAAAATTGCGCCGAGCAGTTATACATCTTCAAATAAAGTGAACCCAATATTAAAAATTTTTGAAGGCAACCAGGGCCCCACGGTACGGGGCCCCAAACATGTCCTTAGCGCTAATTTATGCAATTTCGAAGCATTGGTACAGCTGAAGCCGACTTCCCACAGGAGAACTATTGGCATGGAGATGTAGTATCAACATAGTAGTTTCATATTATGAACAAACATTTTTTGAAGGTACAACTGTTTCCAAGGAAAATCCCAAATTGTACCTCCCTATGTGGGACATTCCACTGGCACGCATTGGGGCATTTGGGCGTTACTTTTAGAAGTTTAATCGACTGTAGCATAACTGAAAATTAACTCATGTTTGGGTCTGCATATATCACAAATATATCCTCCATATATCACTAGTTCTTTTACAGGAACACTCATACGAATTACATTACGCTATATGGGGATCTCTGCAACTACTGAACCGATTTGGAAATTTTTTTCATTCATGGAAAGCTACACTATTCCTGAATATTATAGGCTACCTTTCAGCATGCAGCATAACTAGTTCTTTTACAGAGATACTCAAAAGAATTCTAATACATTACGCTATACGGACATCTCTTTAACTACTAAGACGATTCTAAAGATCTTTTCACTGAAAGCTACACTATTCCTGAGTAACACAGGCTAAAATTCATGCATGCAGCATAATTTTCAGGAAAACTCAAAATAATTCGTAAACATTGTCATAACTGTCTCCATTCGCCAAATGGAAAAAAAAACTATCTAAATTAATTAACTTTACATATACCATGTCTTACACTTCATTTAAAATAAACAAAAAGTAAATAATATTGTGAATAAAAGAAATTGTCGAAATTCTACATCATTTATTTCTGACTTGTATACGATTTTACAACAAAATTCTCAAGGACAAATTCTCAGGTTATTAACTTATTTTTTTAAAGTCTGTTGTATTGTTTATTGTGAGCTGCTTTGACACTTTTTATATTAGCAATCGTATATGGAGTAACAGAAGCAAATTCATTTGGACAAAAAAATATCCTGTCTGTAGTGACAGTTTTTGTGTCATCTCGTCGTGGCCATTTAATGAATGAGTCAGGTATTGTATGCAAATATTTCATTGTAGCAGTCCCATCTACTTCTGATAAAGCGATCACCCTTCCACTGTAAAATAACTTTTCCTATTCCACTGTTTAGTAAGAGTTCATCTCAATATTAGCAACTTACAACTTTTTTCACTAGTCTACAAAGAAAATTATATTTAAAAACAGAAATAATGTAAAATTTTTTTATTGTTTGAATTATTTTGAGTGTTCCAGTAAATTATGCTACATGCAAGAATTTTAGCCTATGTTACTCAGGAATAGTGTAACTTTCAGTGAAAAGATCTTTAGAATCGGCTCAGTAGTTACAGAGATGTCCGTATAGCGTAATGTATTAGAATTCTTTTGAGTATCTCTGTAAAAGAACTAGTTATGCTGCATGCTGAAAGGTAGCCTATAATATTCAGGAATAGTGTAGCTTTCCATCAATGAAAAAAATTTTCAAATCGGTTCAGTAGTTGCAGAAATCCCCATATAGCGTAATGTAATTCGTATGAGTGTTCCTGTAAAAGAACTAGTGATATATGGAGAATATATTTGTGATATATGCAGAATAAGTTAATTTTCAGTATTGCTACAGTCGATTAAACTTCTAAAAGTAACGCCCAAATGACCCCATGCGTGCCAGTGGAATGTCCCACATAGGGAGGTACTTTTTGGGATTTTTCTTGGAAACAGTTGTACCCTCAAAAAATGTTTGTTCATAATATGAAACTACTATGTTGATACTACATCTCCATGCCAATAGTTCTCCTGTGGGAAGTCGGATTCAGCTGTACCAACTTTTCGAAATCGCATAAATTAGCGCTAAGGATCATGTTTGGGTTACCGTAGCGTGGGGCCCTGGGGGCCTTCAAAATTTTTTAACATTAGATTCACTCTATATGAAGATATATAACTGCTCTGCGCAAAATTTTTTTCTGTATCTTGTCAGAGCCAAGATTTAAAGCATTCTTAAAACTGTATTTTTTATGAAAATGGGGGTATTTGGGGGAAGGGCTTATTTGGTGGCTCTGACTGTATTTTCGAATGAATTTCTAATTTGAGAGGTAATACCAAGGTATATTATAGGGTAAAATGAAAAAATTCTCTGAAGCACCTCTGAGCCAGTCACCACACTCGAGACAATAAAGTGGCAAAAATGGCGCTAAATTATTTCTACGTCACTCGTCTGATGTACTTTGACCCAGTAGCGTAGCCAGGATTTTATTTCGGGGGAAGGGGGGCTGAATATCAAATTGTAAGCTAAAGTTCAATTGTAAGTTAAATATCAAATGTAATCTAAGTAAAATCTCCCATTTCGGGGGGGGGCTGCAGCCCCCTCTGGCTACGCTCCTGCTTTGACCCCCCATAACTTCAAAACTAAAAGTGGTAAATGAAAAATATTTCAGATTTGTTCTTTCCTTGCGTAAGGCAACACAAGAAAAAAAATTCATTAAATTCTGAGATAGTGGTGGAAACTTTTCTCTTTTGACTTGCCCGATTTGCTCTTGCAATGGCTCTTAATAACCGTATATATATTAAGGCCGCCCAAAAGATTCTAAAAGCATTACGGTCTAATGGCCGAAATTCATTAAAGTGTATTTTAGATGTATTAGGCTATTTCAAACGACGAAGTGATATATATTGTTAAGGGTTACAAAATGAATTTCTCCATCGAAAAAAGTGTGTTTATCATTTATAGTCTGCTACAGGAATACTCAAAAGATTTCCAATACATTACGGTCAATGGCAATTTTAGAGACATTCATCCATATGAAGCACAGTACCGTCCTACCATATAGTTGGGTGATGGTCCGACAAATCTCACACTTGCCTTCCTCAAGAATTACGCCAAAAATCGCCAAACTTGGCGACGTTTGGGGTACCTGTGTATGTATTCAACTCTCAAATCTCAAAAACTATTAGTCGTAGAATGTTGAAATTTCATATATAAGATTGTTGTAATGTCTAGTTGCGCATCTCGATTTCTGGTTCCAATCTACAGGATAATTGATTTACAGGACCACCCAAAAGAATTTCAATACGTTAATGTCTATGGACATCTTCAATATATTACATCTGCAGTTAGTCATTGTTTGGTCCATGCCCAAAATCTCGCCATTTGTCATCGTCCTTGGCGAGTTTTGCCGAAATATCGCCAAATTTGGCGCCTAAAATTATTTCGTGATTTGTATAACTCTAAAACTTTTACCCGTAGAATTTAGAAATCTTGCATTTAGAAATATTGTTATATCTAACTGTTTTCAATATCTTTTTTGATTGCAAGCGACTGGGTAATTTATGTACAGGATCAGCCAAATGACTTTAAATACATTAAGGTGTAGGGATACTTTCAATTCATTGAAAGTCTGTGGTCAATTACTACTTTGGCTATCCCCAAAATCTCGTAAACTATCTCAAGCTTGTCGGCGTTTTGGTTAAATATCGCTATATTAAGTGTCAGAAGCCAATCTTTCAAATTGAACCCAGCTTGGCGATATCGGAAATATTTCGCTAGAAATTGCTAAACCTTACTATTGCTGCATTATTTTGTCTCTTTCAAACAAAATAAGTTTAGATGAAGTGCGCCGAAAATATTTTTGATTTAATAGACGTGCAAGGAAGTCATGTTGTTGTCCACATCAATTATTTTTAATTATGGGCCCGGGCCTTATGGGCCTATTCGTTAATCAGGGCCTGTTTCTTAAGTATTTCTTTGATTAAAACAATCAAGATCAACGTTTCGCAAGTAGTACTGTATTCATACAGCATTCACAAGTAGTACTGTATTACAACAGCACTGTATTCATACATCCTGCTCATTAGCAGGCCGATGAAGATGTTTTGAGTATTATTACGCGGGAGTTAAATAGTCCCCTCTTTAAACTGGATTAAATTTAAAAAAATGAGTTTTAATAAATAAACGGGCGACGTCAGTCACGGATTTCAGCACCGATTAAAATCATATATCAATTTTTAAAAAATCGTCAGAGTGGATTTCGAGATAAAAAATGCACATGAGAAAAAGTCGGATTCGAACCGTATATATACAGTGTCGCAGTTTGTTGACGGTTGGTGTTGGCTACGTCACTCGTAGAAATGTCGTTCTCCATGATACTCTTTCTGACACTTCTCTCCGAATTTCAACTCCAAAGCACTGCAAGGGCGTCAAATTCTCCTACTTCCGTCGTTCAAATGGTTTGCAATACGTTAATTGCGTCTCCGCTAAGGGAAGCTTCCAGTTGGTTCGCTTTCTCGGACTCGTTCCTGAAAAGGGATTAACTAATTATATTGTATTATAAATTAAGCTATTCAACAAACAAATTAAATTACAAATTGAAAGTCTTTGGCTGAAATTGAATAGTCACTGGATTTTATCTGTAAAATAAATTTTTGTAGATTCTAGGCAGAGTTGAAACTCATTTAACTTGAGTTGCACAGTAGAAATCTTTTTTGAATATGCGTTTAAGTAAGAAAGACAAAGTAGGTACCTTTTCTGTAGTTTATTGAAACAAGATGACTATGGTAGGTTTACACAGTGCACATGGTGAAGACACAATACATTAAGCAACATCCGCTTAGTAGCACAAATAAAAACAAGCTTTCTGGAAGACAAGTCGCCAGCGGCGATCTATTCAGATTCACAAAACACATCACATCACATTGAATCATCTGGGTACCGCAGCACGGATCCCTGATCCGGCTCTATTTGAATCACATCGGTTGTTTACACACACAACACAGCAGACCGAGAACTCTCACTGTCTGAAAGGTTAACTTGTGATGCCCTTTTTATACCTGCCAGTTAGTGCGGGACTACGATGGATATTTGCATAGGGAAAAAAAAGAGTTCTTATTTTATGCAAATTAGGAACAGCGCCATCTATCGGCGAGAAATGTAAACTTTTTATTACGGCGTTAAAGACATGACGATGTTTACACCGCCATTTTCAAATGCTAACGAAGTTACGTTTTCACTTAGAAAACTTTTAAAGGAGTTTACAAAAGTTTCGTTTTTTCACTTTAGCAAATTTAGAGATAAAATGTCATGGAAATAAAAGGTAAGTAAAGAAATAGCGTTTTTTTTTTTTTTTTTTTTTTTTTTTTTTTTTTTTTCTAACAAGGGCCCGCCTTCTATGACATTTAGGAAACTGGCAGATTCAAAATAAACGAAAATTAGAGGTAACTTTTCCTCTTTAACGAAAAAGTAAGTTAATCATGATGCATGAAAAATACTTCAAAATTCACTAAAGGTTAGTAGAAACACTATATACAGTTGTTGCTGGCCAGCATGGTTAGTACACATTTCAAAAATTACTTCATTTCAAAAAAAATTTCAACTTACTAGAAATTACTATATAAATGCATTCAAATATAAACACTTATGCTAGAACATTAATAAACACATATGCTAGGACATTAATAAACACATTTCTAATCATAAAAATATTCATACTTCAAAATTACTCATGATATACGTTCAGTGCACTTTAGAAAATACTCACATTTTGCAAAGTTCATTCAATATAATACAGTACAGTACATTGCAATGAAAAATACGAATTAAATTTGAAAAAAAAGCTCGAATTGAAATCCAACTGAGATCGAGCTGGGATGGAGCTGGGATAGAGCTGGGATGCATCCCGAAAAAAATTGTAAAAAAAAAAGTTTGTGTTATAGGTTAACACATTATATGCCTGACATAACACCTTACAGACTAGGGTGGACATATAGGAGCTTCCACTAGCAAAAATGGGACTTACTGAAATAAAACTTTAACATCTCCTGTGATTGGGACGAAAATACTCTACTCTTAGAACTAACCAATCACCTCAGAATTCTCTGGCAAATTACAGTTTCACCTCGCGAGACGCTTTGGAGGCTGCTCGAAAACTTCAGAGAAAGACCAGAGCTAAGAATATCGCACTCCGTGGGGAACTTTACTCCCTCGACTGTAAAGATGTCAGACAGACATAACAGGAGAAACACAATTACATAAAGTTCATTTTTTTTTTCCTCATCAAAAATTTCAAAAAAATTTCCCCCCTTTCCCCTCAAAAAAGGTCTCAAGCCGAAGGGCTTATAGGAGACAAAAATTGCCTAGGTTCCCACAAACGGGAGTAGGTCTTTCACACTTAACTAAAAATTTTGTCATTGAAAGTGGACAGGCTGATTTTGGGTAAGGGTTTTGTGAAAATGTCTGCGGGGTTTTGTTTAGTGTTAATATATTCCAATTTAAACAATTTTTCTAAAACGAGGCTTCTTAAGAAATGGTATTTTACATGTATGTGTTTGGTGCGATTGTTCTCTATAGGAGAATTTGAAAAGTCGATAGCTGCACGATTGTCACAAAATAAGGTAACTTTTAAATTTTCTGGAAGAATGTCTAAACCTTTTAGTTCATCTAGGATTCTATACATCCATAACAGTTCTTTTGATGCCTCTGTCAGGGCAATAAACTCAGATTCCATAGATGACAAGGCTACACATTTCTGCTTAAAAGTTCGCCACGAGATTGGGGTTTTGTCTAACATTAAGATGTGACCTCCCATCGACACACGATCATCTCTATTTGAGGCGAAATCGGCATCAGAGTAACAGTTTATTGAAATTTCATTAATGTTGGAAAGTTTTAGCTTTAACTTCGATGTTGACTTTACATATCCCAGTAGTTTTACTAATTGGTTCCAATGATGATGGCCGGGGTTAGATTGAAATTGAGAAAGGATATTTACAGCGTAAGATATATCAGGTCTGGTTCTACTAGCCAAGAACGATAAACATCCCAAAATATTACGGTAGGGCAGTTTTTCCATTTCCTTAGTCTCAGCATCGTTACTAGGACTTTGCGTCTTTGACATTACAATTCCAGTTGCGATTGGCAATGAAACTAATGGTATCTGATACTTCTTAAACCGCTCATAAATTTTATTGATGTAATCTTCTGGTGGATAAATAGTCCTTCCCTATTTTCAACAAATTGTACCCCGAGTAGTTTCTTCGTTCTACCCAACTTCTTTAGATCTACTTTATCTTCTAAAAGTTTAATTACCTTCTCTATTTTTTCTTTGGTTTTAGATATAAACACCATGTCGTCAACATACAGTAGTAAAACTAAACTATTTTCATAAATGTAGACACAATTAGCCCACTCTAGCTTATTAAAATTTAACTCACTTAGAATTCCGTGTATTTCATTGAACCATTCACGTCCACTCTGCTTTAAGCCGTAAATAGCTCTGTTGAGCTTACAGACGTAGTTTTCTTTACCTTCCTCTTCAAATCCTTTGGGCTGCTTCATATAAATATCTTCTTTTACTGGGGCGTATAGGTATGCAGAATTTATGTCTACTTGCATATGAAACCAATGAAAATGTCCAACTAATAAAGAGAAAAATAATCGTATTACAGAGAAATTGACCACTGGGCTAAAAACTTGGTCGTAGTTTTCACCTTTTCTTTGACCGAATCCTTGAGCGACTAGTCTAGCTTTGTATCGCACTATTTTACCTTTTGAGTCGTGTTTTACTGTGAATACCCATCTATTGCCTATTATTTTTACATTTTGAGGTACGGGTACAAGTTTCCACACTTCTCTTTCGTACATGACATTCATTTCTGCAATCATAGCTTTCTTCCATTCATCTGAATTTTGAGAATCTATTGCTTGAAAATATGAGTTTGGAATTACTACATCCTCTAGTCAGGAACTGGTTAAATTCGTCTCGTCTTTCACAATGCCGGTGTAGGTATCTTTACCTTTGAAACTAAATTTTTCAGGGTCATACTTAAGTCCATGTTTCTTGCAATATGCCTCGAACTCTCTACAGGATCGTAATCTTATATTGCTTCCTGATATACCGTAGTATATATCATTTCTGGACCCGTCTGACCTAGGGACGGCTTTTCTCATCCAAACTACATCTTTAGGTGGTGCTACTCGGTCTTTAGACTTAGAAAAACGAATTGTTTCTTTTCCCTCCTCCTCATCGCATTCACCGCTACTTATTTCAAATTTTTCTTCGGATGTGCTAGGTTTCTCGTAATCTTCTATTTCTGGTTCCCTTTCTTCATCGGAACTTTCTTCCGCTGTAATGGGTTCCAGCACGACTCCGCTGCTCTCACGAGTGGGTAAATTTTCATCAAACGTTACGTTACTTGTTTCAACGACTTTTCTGTCACTTGGTAGCCATACTCTATAGCCACGGGTAAACATAGCGTACCCAACTAGTATGCCTTGTTTTGCCCTCATTTCGAGTTTACTTCGTAATTGACGTGGTACACCTACGAACGCTTTTGATCCAAAAGTTCGTATATGCTTTACTGAAGGTTTGCGACCACAAAATAGCTCAAACGGTGTTTTAGATTGGTTTGCGTGGCATACCCTGTTCCAGGTGTATGTGAAACATAACAATGCTTCCGACCAAAAACCATTTCCCAGTTTACTGGAGTGTAACATAGCTTTTACAGCGTCCAAGGCCGTGTAATTAAATCTCTCACTTACACCGTTCTGTTCCGGCGTATAATCGTTGGTTCTTTCAGCTTTAATGCCCTCCTCCTCCAAAAACTTCTTAAATTCATTATGGCAGAATTCCATGCCATTATCCGTTCTGATATTGATAATTTTTCTGTTTAAAAACCGTTCTGCACGTTTTTGGTACCTCTTAAAATTCTCGAAGACTTCAGATTTCTGCTTCATAGGGTAAACAGTGACTTTTCTTGAGTAGTCATCTGTTATCGTTAAAAAGAATTTATGTCCCGATATGGATGGGTTAGGTAAAGGTCCACAAACATCCATGTGCAAAAGTTGGAGGGGTTTGTTCGATCGAATCTTGGGAATACTTTTAAAGCTCTTTCTTCTAG
Source organism: Cheiracanthium punctorium (assembly GCA_038373885.1). Taxonomy (NCBI): domain Eukaryota; kingdom Metazoa; phylum Arthropoda; class Arachnida; order Araneae; family Cheiracanthiidae; genus Cheiracanthium; species Cheiracanthium punctorium. The sequence continues at coordinate 110,302 of JAWZYV010013892.1, forward strand.
TTTTTGCTATTTTACAAACATGACAGGGTTTATACGACTTAGATTTAAAAACGGGTAGGCCAAATACCTTTCCCTTACTAGTTTCAATTGTAGCGTTACAATTAATATGACAAAAACGGCTATGCCAAAGTTCTAAGTTCTGATTGTCACCTTTTGAAGAAAAATTAGCTTCTGCTTTCTTTTTATTAGTTATTGTAGGGTAAACATGGTACAGACCACGTTTCTTGTGTGCTGTAAATAGTTTTTGTCGGTCACGTGAAAATACCTCTACTTTGTTATTTCCCCCTCTAAATGTAATGCCCTCAGTGTCCAATGCAGGACCTGACAGGAGATTTCTCCTTAATTTAGAGGAATAGAGGACGTTTTTTAATGTTTTTAAAACTTTACCACCTTGAAATTTTAACTCGACTGTTCCCCTTCCCTCTATGGAACAATCAATGCCGTTTATGGCGACCGACATCGACCGACCTTTGATTGGTTCAAAGTTTTTAAAAAGTCTTTTATCCCGACAAAAATGAGCACTAGCCCCTGTATCAAAAATCTATGAAGAATCATTTAAATCCTCACTTGTGCGGGCTTCTATCATATGATTCTTGGGTTGTCGTTTGTTACTTTTACGATTACTAGGGGGAGGGATCCTACAGCTAGCAATTAAATGTCCAATTCTACCACACCTATAGCACTTTCTAGTGTCTTTCTTTATACTATTCTTAGGTGGGACACGCTTCACTGACTAGACATTGCGACGGTAGCTTGATCCCCTACACTTTGCTTTAGTCTGGCCTCCTCAGCCAAAAGTTCGGCTAAAACTAAATCGAACTTAAATGTTTCGTCAGGCCAGCGGTAAATTGTTTGAACAATTCCCTGATACTCCGAGGGTAAGTACCTTAGCAATTGAAATGACTGATACCAGTCAGCTGGGGGAGCGTTAGCGTCTTTTAATTGCTTAACTATCATCCTCAACCTGGCTGCAAATAAGCCTATTTCCTCCCCTTCGTTCAATCTACATGAAAAAAAGTCATCTGTGAGTCTCATAGCACGAGCTCTAGATTCAGGTTTAAAGTGTTTATTTAATTTTTCCCAAACTTCTTTGGGGTCATAAGTGCCAGAAATAAGAGGCTTGTATTCATTTGAAATGTTCAAAAATATCGTGCTATAAGCACGCCCGTATCTAATCTTGTAATCCCTTAATTCCTTAACGTCAGTTTCAGGGGGTCTTTTTTCTACACCACTGACTATTTCCCAACAATTCCTATCCATCAACAATACCCTTACGTCTTCCTGCCAAGACTCATAATTGTCGGCAGACAATTTTTCTATTTGGGTAATTGAAGCTTCCATTTTGGAAAGTTAGGATACAACACAATTTACAAGAAAAGATTAAAAACACTACAGGCCCGCCCTCTTATAATTTTAAGGCACTTAAAATCTGTTTGTATACGTTAAAAACACTTTAAAAACAAAACACATTATAAATACACTCGACATATTCAAAACACATTTAAACTTGGGCTTGAAGGCCCATAACCGTGAAAAGGGATTAACTAATTATATTGCATTATAAATTAAGCTATTCAACAAACAAATTAAATTACAAATTGAAAGTCTTTGGCTGAAATTGAATAGTCACTGGATTTTATCTGTAAAATAAATTTTTGTAGATTCTAGGCAGAGTTGAAACTCATTTAACTTGAGTTGCACAGTAGAAATCTTTGGTTTTGAATATGCGTTTAAGTAAGAAAGACAAAGTAGGTACCTTTTCTGTAGTTTATTGAAACAAGATGACTATGGTAGGTTTACACAGTGCACATGGTGAAGACACAATACATTAAGCAACATCCGCTTAGTAGCACAAATAAAAACAAGCTTTCTGGAAGACAAGTCGCCAGCGGCGATCTATTCAGATTCACAAAACACATCACATCACATTGAATCATCTGGGTACCGCAGCACGGATCCCTGATCCGGCTCTATTTGAATCACATCGGTTGTTTACACACACAACACAGCAGACCGAGAACTCTCACTGTCTGAAAGGTTAACTTGTGATGCCCTTTTTATACCTGCCAGTTAGTGCGGGACTACGATGGATATTTGCATAGGGAAAAAAAAGAGTTCTTATTTTATGCAAATTAGGAACAGCGCCATCTATCGGCGAGAAATGTAAACTTTTTATTACGGCGTTAAAGACATGACGATGTTTACACCGCCATTTTCAAATGCTAACGAAGTTACGTTTTCACTTAGAAAACTTTTAAAGGAGTTTACAAAAGTTTCGTTTTTTCACTTTAGCAAATTTAGAGATAAAGTGTCATGGAAATAAAAGGTAAGTAAAGAAATAGCGTTTTTTTTTTTTTTTCTAACAGTTCCAACCATTGGCTTTGGTGACAATTAAAAATTTTCTCTTGTACGCATCCCAGGGAGTCTCTCCATCATAGGTAGTTAGTTTCACTGCTGGGCTGCGTGACGGCAACCTCATGTTTTCAGGTCACTTTCCCAGCTCTATTAAACTTTCCAGTTTGTCTTCAATTTTATTCTCATATTCTTGACGCATTCTGCAAATATCCTGCTGTAGTTCTTTAACATTTCCTTCAATTTTTTGTTCATATTTCGTTTGAGTTTCTTCTAAGAGCAATGTTCTTTTCTCCATTTCCTCTTGATTTTTCTCTACTTTCTCCAACCCGGTTTTCATTTTGTCATGTGCGGCTTTTATCTCTTCCAGTCCGGTTTCCATTTCGTCGTGTGCGGCTTTTAACTCTTCCAATTTAGAGTTGGAGTTAATGAGTTAAATTTAGTTAAAGAGTTAAATTTGGAGTTAAATTTAGTTCTCTTACCAATTTAGAGTTAGAGTTGGAGTCTCGCATTCCATCCCTAAGGATGGAATGCGAGACAGAAATTTGCGAGACGAGACAGGCACATTTTACATTGTGATATAGGGATTTTTACGAGACGAGACATAGCTTTTCAGCGATTTTGCGAGACTAGACAGCCTATTTTTCATCTCGCGTCCATCCCAACTTCCAATTCGGTTTTCATATCGTCTTGTGGGACTTTTATCTCTTCCAATCCGGTTTCTATTTTCTGATCCAGTCCGGATTTCATCTGGACATGTGGGGATTACGGATTTCATCTTTTCCATTAAAAAATCCAAATTAAAAAATTTCACCTCGTCGTGTGCGGCTTTAATTTCTTCTTTTCCGGCTTTTATCTCTTCTCGTGAGGTTTACATGTCGGTTTTCATCTCTTCCTGTCCAGTTTTTATCTCCGGACTCTTTTTTCAAGTCCACACCATTCACTGGTAAATTAAAGTATCCCGATTCTGACACCAAATATTGCAGGAAACTCTGCTAGTTCCTGGGTTAGTCGTTCTAAAGTCTAATAGGTGTAGAAAGTTCTAGTAAAGAGTCCACTTGTCAGGATGATTACGAACTCTATTGCTTCTAGAACTTCGTCGAACAATCAGCTGTACAAAATTCGCAAACACGATCAGCGAGTAACGTGGATATAGTAGTTCGCTATAGTAGTTCGTAGTCGTGGATATAGTAGTTCGGATAAGATTTCACAAATGCTGTATTTCTTACACAAAATAAAACCTTTCACAGGCAAAAATTCCGTGGAAACTTAGGAGGAAAATCGTAAACAGTCCCTCAAGACTCAGTAATGAAGAATTTACACACAGCACTTAAAAACCAGCTTCAAAAAGTAAGTAATCAATAACTTCCAACAGCACAATTCACAGCGCAATGCAGCGAACGAACTCATCTGAAACTCGATGTCAACTGACTTGAATTCCCGGCCTGTCTGCCTTTTATACCCTTCGCATACATTCCAGAAAAATCGGGATGTGTAGAAAGACCACGAACAATCGCGTTTTGATTACGTAATGGAAGAGTAATAAAATAATATTAGGCTAGATGTGCTGTTAATGCAGTAAAACAACCTTTACAGGCCCCATTGGAAAAATCGCACCAAATGTCCGAAATGTCGCCAAGCTTTGGAGACTTTTGGAGAAATATCGCCAAATTTGGCGCCAAAAATAAGTCCCCCAAAAGTACAGCGTCGCTCTAACATTAATATTTCTCGAGATTTCTAGAAAACACTATATAAACCAATGGAGAAAATCAAACCTCCATATCTCGCGTTCTAGTTAACCGATTTTGATGCAACAAAATGCAAATTTAACTATTTGACGCGTAGAATACGAATTTTAAACTATTTTCAACAGCCAGGAGGCAGAACAGACAGAAAATTCGCAACACTGTTATTTTATCCTGGTTATAGCCCTGGGTAGAAGACATTTTTTTGATTCACATAACTAAAATTAATCTGATTGGAACATTACTTTAAAAGAAAAAAATATGTCAATTTGTTTCGCACAAGCCCTAAAATTTTCATCAAAATGATCTTTAA
>JAWZYV010013893.1:0-124594 GCA_038373885.1 Cheiracanthium punctorium
ATTTTAAATTTGAGGATTTTTTTATGCATTCAGTTTAATTTTGCTTACTACAAGATAATCAGTAATTGTCACTCACTATCGAGTTTCATCAAAACTCACAACTTGGACGTATTTCTATATTTCAGTATCTGCTGAGCAGGGTTGGCTTTTTACCGGTAAAAACTGGTTTTTACCAGGGCATGGTAAAAACTAGGTTTTTACCGGTAAAAACCTGGGAAAAAGGGGTAAAAACCTAATGATACAAAAAACTCCCTGAGTCATAAACTGTATATTAATGCTATTTATAAAACTGTATTTTCATGTAATTGATGTGGATATATCATCATCAGGACATACTGATGATGCAAACTACATTATGTGATTGTGCAAACTACATTATGTAATAAGTAATATTTGTAAGCATTTGGCTTTCATTAAAATGGTTAAGATAAGTTCAGTGTAATAAAAGTATATTTACAATTGTCCTTTAAGTAAAAATTATTTACCTAGCCTGCATTACATAATTGTATTAAATATTGTAATGTGCCTTCTCATAATAATAGTTTTAATAAGTTTCATAATGATAAATGTACATTATCTATAAATTTGAATTCTTGTAAGATGAAAACATGGATGAAAGTTTCCTGTGTTTATTATATTCCTCAAAATGAACTATTTTCATATAGCATTCTTTTACTTACCAAATCAGACACTTAATTAGGTGAATATTGTTATATGGAAATGGAAATAGTGATATTAAATGTCCTGAACTTTTATCCCTGAGAAAATGAAAAAATAGCAGATAAATCATTGTTTGCTTGTGGATTAAGGCCGATTGACTGCACTAGGGTCCCAGTCCTATAGGGGAATACCTTCCTATTTCTAAAGGATCCTAGCCAGTATTTATGCGCAGTTTCTGAAAAAAAAAAACCCCAAAAAACACGGAAACAGCCAGATCAACAGGCAGGACCGGGGTATGAACCTGGCACCTCCCACCATCCAGTTTCGAGAGCAGAACCTCTCAGTCATTGGTGGAGAGATAAATCTTCAAAAAAGTGACAAAAAATAGTCAAACCAATAAGTTTTTCTCAAAGGTGGTAAAAACCCTGGTAAAAACATGTTTTTCCAAAGACGGTAAAAACCGTAGTAAAAACCGGTAAATACCATCAGACGGTAAATACCGCCCAACCCTGCTGCTGAGACACTGACCATTGCGACTAATGGATCTAAATATTTACCTGTGTGCAAGGATTTTTTAACTGCCATTCAGCAAGTGGCGGCGAACATTTGGCAGTGAGACCACTACTTTGGTGTTAGTTAACAAAATAACAATGATGAAGTTGTTTTGCGAAAAATTCTGCCTCTTCCACCATTTGGACCCCTTCCGAAAAATTTTTCTGGGATTTAAATTTTTTTCGACAGGGACATCCCTGTTTTTCCAAAGAATGTGCTATGAGATCTGTTGCTAAACTTTCACTGTCTCAAAGTCTAGGCTTGGAAAAAATGTTGCTATTGGAAAAAAAAAAAAAAAAGCTCTGATTTAGCATCATGTGTACCAGCTTTAATTATTGGCAAAAAGGAAAATATTTTCTAATGATGGGAAAAAAAAAAAGTGATTACTTGAAAATGTCATGCCAAATGTGCTATGGCTTTTCAAACCAAGGCATTTGGCTTACAATTTATGCTCAGTTCTTTGGGGAAAGTAGTACCTTCATCATGGTATGAAAATAAAACTGCAGGAGAAGAATGTCTTGGCTTATGACAGGACTTAAAGATTTATTATACTCTTGAAGTTACAAGTCAGTCAAGAACAAGCAGTTTTAAGAAGAATAATGTTAACTTATTTTCAAAAAACTTGAGGAAGTTCAAAACAAGTAAATGCTCAAATCATCTAATATTTACAATTGTGATGAAACAGGCTTAAGTACAGTAAAAGACCCTCCTAAAGTTATTTCAAGACATGATGAGGGAAAAGCAGGCCAAATAACATCAGCTGAATGAGGTCAATTAGCAACAATGTTGAACTTCATAAATACAAGCGGAAACACAATTCCTCCTGTTAACATACATCCTCATGTTGACTTTAAAAGATTTTATGCTTGCCGGGAAGTTTAGGTCTGGCACACATAGATGGATCCAGAATTTTTTTTTTTTTTTTTTGGTGGTGGGGGGAGGATAAATTTCGAAAAACTCTTATTCAGGGTTGGCTTTTTACCGGTAAAAACTGGTTTTTACCAGGGCATGGTAAAAACTAGGTTTTTACCGGTAAAAACCTGGGAAAAAGGGGTAAAAACCTAAAAATACAAAAAGCTCCCTGAGTCATAAACTGTATATTAATGCTATTTATAAAACTGTATTTTCATGTAATTGATGTAGATATATCATCATCAGGACATCTTGATAATGCAAACTACATTATGTGATTGTGCAAACTACATTATGTAATAAGTAATATTTGTAAGCATTTGGTTTTCATTAAAATGGTTAAGATAAGTTCAGTGTAATAAAAGTATATTTACAATTTTCCTTTAAGTAAAAATTATTAAACTAGCCTGCATTACATAATTGTAATAAATATTGTAATGTGCCTTCTCATAATAATAGTTTTAATAAGTTTCATAATTGTAAATGTACATTATCTATAAATTTGAATTCTTGTAAGATGAAAACATGGATGAAAGTTTTCTGTGTTTATTATATTCCTCAAAATGAACTATTTTCATATAGCATTCTTTTACTTACCAAATCAGACACTGGATTAGGTGAATATTGTTATATGGAAATGGAAATAGTGATATTAAATGTCCTGAACTTTTATCCCTGAGAAAATGAAAAAATAGCAGATAATCTTCATTGTTTGCTTGTGGATTAAGGCCGATTGACTGCACTAGGGTCCCAGTCCTATAGGGGAGTACCTTCCTATTTCTAAGGGATCCTAGCCAGTATTTATGTGTGGTTTCTGAAAAAAAAAAAAAAAAAACACGGAAAACTCCAAACAGCTAAATTAACAGGCAGGAACCTGGCACCTCCCACCCCCATTTCGAGAGCAGAACCTCTCAGCCATTGGTGGAGAGATAAATCTTCAAAAAAGTGACAAAAAATAGTCAAACTAATAAGTTTTTCTCAAAGGTTGTAAAAACCCTGGTAAAAACATGTTTTTCCAAAGACGGTAAAAACCGTAGTAAAAACCGGTAAATACCGCCCAACCCTGCTCTTATTTCTCCCAAACAAAGTGTACAATAAAGCAAAATTTAGTCTGAAGAAATGTAAGATTTTTTGTAAGGAACTAACTTGTAAAAAAAAAATCATTAAACCTTTTAAAGCATATAATAAAGTAGAATGTTACCCTTTAGCAATCTCTTTTGAAGAGGGCGAGTCTGAAGCCCCCTAGCCTCTCCCCTGTGTCCATTACTTTACTCACCGAAAACGTTAGATGGCAGCAGACAAATTTTTTAACTGATTGGAACACTTTAGAAAATATTTAAAGTGTTAAGCCAGCTTTGATACTAATGAATAATCATAAAAACCATATCATAACATAAAAACTATTTCCTTAGCAAAAGAACATGGCATAGTGGCTTTAACATTCACACTACATATTAGCCATTGCCTCTAACCTCTTGATGTTACTTTGTATGACCCTTTTAAAAACAAGTATCATACTGTTCAAAATAACTGGTTGATCTGCAATCCTAGAAAAATCATAAGCATTTATAATGTCGCATCAACTTACCGGAAAGCCTTCTATTCAGGATTTACAAAGAACAATATCAAGCATGGGTTAAAATGCGCTGGAATTTCCCCTCTTATTTCGGAGGATTTTCTTGCATCATCTGTGATCGATCGTTCATTAATTAGCAACCCCAAAGGAAGACTCCTGTTTTCCCTCAATGAGTTCCAGTTGCAATGTAACTTTGATAGAAATTGCTGTTGAGATTGAGCAGCAGTGCTACATGAATTCATTCATCTATAATCTAAAGCTTCCCCAGAAGTCAGATGTTAAAATAGGGAGGAAAACAGAGAATTGTGTTCTAACTGCATTACAGGAAGAAATTGCTAAAGCATGACAAAAATGGATAAAGAAGGGAAGAAAGAGACTGTCTCTTTCAACAAAGAAACTTTTTTATAATGATTTGGATTGATAGCAGCAACAAAGCATATCATTTCATAATGACGGGGATATATCCACCGAGGAAGAAGATAAAAACCTCAAGTCTATACTTTGAATGACATAACGGAATTTTTGAACAAGATGTACAATGCCTGTTTATTTTAAAGACTGATCAACTATAAATTTATTTTGCAGATATGGAAGATTACATCCAACTGAAGTTTCCAAAGCCAACGGCACCGGGAATTGCAAGAACCAAAGGATTTTTGTTGTTCCATATAAATATGAGTTAATACATCAGTTAACGTTATTTTCAGTCATTACATCAGTTAATATGAATTTGAATCAATACATCAGTGAATTCAGTTATGAAACAAAAATATTAAACACGGTTCATATTTATTTAGTGAATTAAAAATTTGTTTATATGTAGGAGGTAATCTCTGGAACTACTGAACCGATTCAAAAATTCCTTCACTAATAGAAAACTACAATATCCCTGAAGGACATAGGCTATATTTTATAGTGAGACTTGAATAATGTGATTTTTGGCATTTTTTCTTGCCTAACACGTAATAACGTTAGTAATTACAACTGCAGAAAAACAATATTAGCATCATTGGATAGAGCTGCCCTTTAAAAAAAGTTTGTTCTGACTGTGTAGAACAATTTGAGGATTTTTAAAAAGTTCACTTTTAACGAAAGTTTCCGCATATAGTTTCTATATATAATTTGAAAGAGGGGGAATAGGTATGCAAAACAGAATTTTTCATGAGATTTTAAAAAGTACAACTGAAACCGAAAACTCGAGGCCCCGCATATATATATATGACACCTAGAGCCCTGCTTGCTTTAAATCCACCACTGCATGTATGTACTGAACACTCTAAATGAACTAAAACTGTATCATCTGATATCACTAATGGACCCAGATAATATAGATGAACGTTCGAACGATGTTCACAGAAAATTTTCAACTTTGCAGACACCTTTGAAATTTTTTTACAAATTTCTTTATTGCTAAATATAATAATAATAAGTAATTGAAATAAAATAATGAAAATAATATCACAATGAAAAAACAATAAATAAATCATATTTATTATGTTCGAGTTAACAAAATAATCAACATCAATATGAAGTTCATTTTAAAAGTAATATGCTATTTTAAAATAATATCTTTTGCTGTTGGCAGCGATATTGGACTTGGGAACCATGAATATGTTCTGGTTATGTAGATTAACTAATCATATTTGGTATACTAAGCTAAATATATATAAATTACAAGTGTTTTAACTGCATTCACCAGATGTATAATAAACAAATCAAAAGTAAAGAAATAACTCAAAAAATAACCAACAGTATGAATGGAAATGAAAAACTAATGTACTACCTAGCTACTTCTATTAGAAATTTTGTTACATTTATCACCTATAAAACTGCATAAATAACATAATGAATAGTTTATACATATAAAGAGCACACTTTCAGAAATTTTGATTTACTAATGGTTGCACAAATTATAGTATATATACTATGTTAAATATTTCAAATTTCACTCAGTAGAATTTGAAAGCCTCTGCCAGAGGCTCCCGCATTTTCATCTACATGACTACTTTTGAAAAACTTGCTAATGTCCGCTGATGATTTGGCAGATTTCAATAAAGAGCTGTGCTTTTTCGATCTTATGTGCGTTTTGATGTCGCTAAGTCCGCTGTGAGTAGCGTTGCCAGGCGTCTGGATAAAGCCGGACATAGTTAGGCTTTTTGATCGCGTGTCCGGCCAAACTTAACGGTGTCCTGCTTTTGTTAGGCTTTTTACTGGTGACTTTGGCTGATTATTAATAAAGTACTTGAACTGATTTGGCATTCGATGTTATTTATATTTCATTAGAATTTAACAAGATTCATGGTAATAATCAAAAAAGCTTGATTTTACATACAATTTTTTTGTCGTACCTATTAATACTGAGACAAAATCCTCAAAATTGTAGGCTGTCCAGCCAAATTGGCTGGTCTGTCCGGCTATTTAGTTTGGCTACCTGGCAACCCTAGCCGTGAGCAATATTAATATCGCAAGTGCACACACTGCACTGCAAAATGCAAAAGATTGACCTTTTCAGGATTTCGTAATAAAATTGTACTTTTAGTATACGATTCCAAAAATACTTGGTTATACTGCCTCGGTTTTTTTGGAGAAGAATCCATGTGGTCAGTCGTAATGCTAGTCGAGAACTAGCTCACGTCGTAAGATCGATCTACACAACACAAGACTAAATAAATAGTTCACACATATCCTGCCCATGCAAGTCCATTCACGCACGTGCATAAAGTGTGTGAGTGTGTGTGTGTGTGTGTGGGGGGGGGGGGGAATGTCCCTTCTGAGCGAAAATGCATAAATCCCGCCGAATTGGCCCGGATGTTTGGGATCGGCGAAAATGCCCGCCCAATTTGGATTTTAGGGAGAAACAGCATTTCTCCGTGGTTTCTCCCCACTGAAAGGTAGAATAGGGATTTGTTTCTTCCCCCGCCGATTGGGCCTATCAATGCACGATGTCGCTAGGAAAAGAACATGGGAGCCGGGGATTACGAAAAAAAACATGGACTGGAAGGAAAGAGAAAAATACGCGAAATTTTGTAGAATATTTGGGTATTATATTAAAAATTCGTACAATTACTTAGTCATTCGTAAAATCGTACAACTGGAATCAAATTCGTACATTGTACAAAAAAATCGTACAAGTTGGCAGCTATGTGACTTTATATGATATTAATCTCTGCAAACACTGGCCCGTTTTCAACTGATAAAAACTTTGGTGGATTAAGCAACCTAGTTGTACACCTGACTTTATATGAGGTGTACAACTAGGTTGCTTAATCCACCAATGTTTTTATCAGTTGAAAACGGGCCAGCGTTTGCAGAGTTTACATTAGCTGTACAACTAGGTTGCTTAATCCACTGTAGTTTTTTTAGTTTAAAACAGTCCACTGTTTGGTCAATTTTAAATTGGTTAATTTTTGTTAATTTTAAATTGCCTGTTACTGAATTTGCTGACGTTTTTTGGGTTAAATATGGACGGTGTATTTTATTTTATTGTTTATGTTAGTGGAATACATGTGCAATTTTAATGTGTTAAAATATTTTGACTTTGCTGATGGTGCAAAATGGTTGGCGACATTCACTGGGGTTTGGCAATAGCCAAGCTCCAGCAACTGTCGCCGTGTTTACATGGGGTGTGCACCGGCTTGTATGATTTTACCGTTTTATTTTATTTATTTTTTAATGTACCAACAGTCCAGAGCTAGTGCTTCGTTTATGCTCATTTTGCTTGTAATTACATTTCAATATGTCTACAAATGTTTTAATAAGGTGTTTAGATATGTGTATTGTAGTTTTGGATTTATTTTTTCTTGTATTACTACGTGTGTTTATGTTATATTGTGCGACAAAGAAAAAGTCGCCAACTAAACCGGCCCCCGCTTACGGTATTATTCCCGGAAATAGATTTTATTTACACAAATTCAGAATGCCTGAAGAAAATTAGGATAAATGCTCTTTTGTCAGTAATAAGAAATAAAGTTGAGACAGAAGTTCCCTCAGAAAGAGGTAAAAGACAGAAAAAATTCAAATTTTTAAATATTTTATTAATACAATAGAGAGCCAGAACTCCGCACAGCTTGGGACCATGGCTTGTGAGGATTTTAGGATTTTGCAGATTTCGGGCCATAAAAGATAAATCATTATATTTCTGATTTTAAAAAAGTAGAATACAATTACAATGTAGTAAAAACAGTCAAAAGTATTTCACTTATATTTTCACATTAAATACAAAAGCATAGGTGAAAAAAGAAGAAAATTACATGAAGACTAGCAAAGCAAATGGTTTCAAAATTTCCTTTTTCTAATTTTGAAAGCATGTTCTATGGTGATTTATTTTAAAATATTATTTTTGTCTACTTTCAGTTTCTTTTTTCTTTTCTTTATTCATTTATGGAAATTGTATATTATCATTAATTCTTGTTTTGTTACAAAACTCTTCTGTTCTAAAAATTGAAGGTATTCTTCTCTTAACGTTAAACTTTATCAAATGGATTTTATTATTATTATTACCTAAGTTTTCATCATCAGAATCTTATTTATCTAGATTCAAGATACTTTTGAACAATTTCATCACTGGCGGATGACTTGCAATTTCATTTTTTACATCAGAGAAGGTGTGCGGATTTCGGACCTTTGCAGATTTTAGGCTCTCAACTGTATTTAAATTTTTTAAAAAATGTATAATTACATGTGTACTTATTGGTGTAAAATTCCATGAATAACAAAACAAACAATTTTTCAAGAACAAAACAAGCATATAGATTTTTCTTGGCTGTCCAATGTTTATGCTTCTTTGAGCGACCACCTCTGTTAACGACCGATTTTTCGAGGAACGGAGGTTGGTCGCTCCCAAGAAGTTTTACTGCACCTTTATTAGAACAAAAGTTGATGTGACTTTGTAAATTTTCATATCGTATCAAGAGTAGGCAAATTTAGTAAATATTTAGAATGTAGGATTATGATAAAAAATAAATGTTAAATTTTAAACAGTAAAACATTTCTCTTTACTTAAATGGTGAACTGATTGAACTTGGAATAGGAAAAATAGTTGAAATAGGACATTTAGAGCCATATCTAAAATTAAATAACACCAATATAACAATTATTTATTATATATTTAAAAATAAAATAGACTAAGCTGATTTTTGTTTTTCAGGCACAGCTAGGATATTTGCTATCATGACGAGATGAGATATCGGCTAAGAATTATGTATAAGAATATATGGAGAACTGTTTTAATGGTTAACCACAAGGGGAAATGATTGGCGATTTAGGTTTGCGCATAATAGATAAAGAGTCGTCAGAGTATGAAAAAAATCGCCATTCGTGGGAAATATCCAATCTATGTTACTTTCTTTCAACTCTTAAAGTTGAACAAAGATCAAAAGTTGAGATCAAAAATTTACTTATTGTGATGAAAACGAGAAAGTTATAAGAACTAAGGAATAAAGTTACAAACAATATACGAAATAGCCAAAAAATTACCATGCATCCAAAACGTCTCCGAGGCAATTATGAGCAGTTTCTGTTTCCTAGTCAGGCGACAGTTCAAAAAATAACACTTTACTCCACAAAGGAACTTATATTTCTTAAACGTAGATAATTATGGTTATGAATGACGGCAAACTATACATAAACCCACGTAACATAAATTAAAATCAAATCAGAATAATCAAAAACAACCCTATCTGCTTTATACATAAAACCACGCATAAACCAAACAAAATAACAAAGCTTGTTGCCAAAACAAGAATGATGAATATTCAAAAGAATAACTGTTTGCTTTTTTTCTTAAGAAACTTCTGCCAGTAAAAATCATTACTTCTTCTTTTTAAAAAGAAAAAAAAATCTTATTTTTCTTTTCTATGAAGTTATTTATAGTATATCAATAATCTGGGCTCATTTTATTTGAAAAGAATATTAATGCATTTTGAGACATCTTTATTATTATTGTAGATGGCAACGATAATCAATAGAATGAGTAGTTGAATGAATCTTCTTGATTCATGATTCCCACTACAGGCTGCTCAGTAGGGTGGTGCGAAAAACAATTTTTTTTTTTAAATTCGAAACGTCACCATGTGCAATAGTTGCGATTTTGATAGTAAAATTAAACCCTGAAATTTGGATGAAATTGTTTAGTATCTTAGGCCAGGCCTCCTCAAGATCCACGAATTTTGGAAATTATAGGAAAAAATGCTTTAAAATCAACTGCTCTTTTCATTAAAAAAATAATAAAAACATGAAATGTCACCATGTTATTTATTTGCACTTTTGAGTCTATTAACATTTGTAAAAAGCTAGCCGATGTAAAATTAATTCTTAGGTCTCCCCAAATTCCTTGAAGTTGAGCGTTTTTTACTGAAAATGGTACGCAAAGATATGTAAATACAGAAGATACTAGTTTTACCTTCTCATGTAAGGAGTAGGTTATTTTACTCGGAAATCAGACTTTTTTTCAATACATGGCATTATCTTCCTATCGACTGTTTTTGCTCGGATGAATTCATCTCTTGCATGGAGGCCACACACATGAAGAGCAGATTCTGTCACAATCCTAATCATCCTCTCAACTGCTTGGGAATGGCAGTGTATTTTTAGAAATTTATCGCAAGAGCTTGGATGTTTATCCGACTTCAGTAATTCCTGTAACACGCTATTTGTCCATTTCTTTGTGATGGAAGGCTCAGTCCCAACACATTCTTGCCAATGGATAAGGTCAATGTAGTCATTGATTCCGAAATTCACCTTTGGAATCTGAAACCTTCTAATGCTCGTTGTTTGTTGCGAAGATTTTCTGGCCTTTATGATACGCTGAATGGCAAGCTGATGGACAGATATTCTGTCGTCGAATAACATTGCAGCGAGTACATTTTCGGCATGAACAAAATACGCGTTGTTTTGAACAATGTTGTTTTTATACCCTTTAAATTATCTGGGAGATACTGAAATCGAGATATAAAATATTGCTAACTCTTTGGGCTATCCTGAAAGGCACTGTTACACTTGATTCTGAACTATGTTGGCGCGTATACTTTCATTACGAATGTGGCTAATACAATAAGTTATGGTGTTGGATAAGATGTTCCAAAATAAAAAATGCGATTTGCGAACGATAGCCAGCGAGAATGGGAAAGTTTTCCAGGGACTCAATTTGCTAGATCTTGTGGGCAAGAACCAGAGGAAACAGCCTTACAAATTTCCCACAAATAACGTTGATCATTGCTAAGATCACCAAAGTCAATATCGGACTCAAACGAAAATTCAATTTCCTGGAACTTAATGATAGGAACGTTAGTGCACGTCTTCAGGGACTTACCAATCAATCCACTGAATGCGATTGGTCTTGGTGTTTTCCCGTCGACTGCTTCTGTAAGGTGGCATAAAGGCAGTTTGTTAAAATGAAATTGACATATTTGTCCAATGCATGGGAGAATTGAGCTTTTCTTCAAGGCGTTTAATTACACCTCCATTTACACCGGTATTATTCACTTCCCCATCACTTCCAATAAAGGCTACTTCTGATAAATCAAAAGCTCGCTCATTTAATAAGCTGAAGAAACCATCGAAAATGTTCTTTGAACTCTTGCTCTTCGGTGAAAAATGTCCCTAATAGACAGAACCGGGTTCTTCAACTAGTGTAATATGCTCCTGCCATACTTTTCTCTTATGCCACTTGCTATTATCCATTTTCGTAATTGTGAGAATTTCATCCCTTCTTCCATCAAAAAAAGAAAGCTATGATCTTGTGACGAGACAGTGGCGGATTAAAGCAAATTTTTCGGGGGGGGGGGAGTTAATTAGAAGATTGACATATACATCCATTTTATGGAAGTAAAATAGAATCTTTTACATTAATTTCTTTTTTCTCGGAAAGGCGGGGGGGACAGTCGCCCCCTCCCCTTTTAATAATTAATAATTTAAAGAAGAATGCAAGCTGAAAATCAGGAGGATGTTTACAAAAGGTATGTGAGAGGGTGAGATTTGTTAATATCAAGCTCATGCTGGTAATGAAGTGTATACAGACGAGTTTGTTTATCCAATTTATCGGGCTATTTTTAGAGTAAAAATGGTAAACTTTAAGGGATTTGGGGAGGCCTAAAAATTAATTTTACATCTGATAGCTTTTCACAAATGCTTATATACTCAAAAGTGCAAAGAAATAACCTAGTGACATTTCATATTTTTTTTTTTCTTTAATGAAAAGAGCAGTTGATTTTAAAGCATTTTCCCCTATAATTTCCAAAATTCGTGGATCTTGAGGAGGCCTAAGATACTAAACAATTTCATCCAAATTTCAGGGTTTAATTTTACTATCAAAATCGCAACTATTGCACATGGTGACGTTTCGAATTTAAAAAAAAAAAATTGTTTTTCGCACCACCCTAGTGCTCAGGGCCAGGACGGTGATCGGCAAGGAGCAGTGGCGGATTTCCCAATAGGCGCATGAGACGCGCGCCTCGGGCCTAACAAATCTAAGGGACTTCAAAATTCGATTCTAAAAAAGAAAATATATCTCTCTATTCTAAAAAAAAGTAAGGGCCGCTGTCAAAAGCTTGTTCGCCTATCTTCTCCTAAACCGTGGGGATTTGAATTTCTTTTGTCGAAATTCAACAGATTCGAAAAATTCCGAGGAACCTGCTAAGCTGACTTAAATTTCAAAAATCGAATTATTTTAGAAGATATTAATAAAAAACTAAAAATATAAACATAATGGTTGCCAGATTTGGAATAAATTTATTCATTCCTTTGCAACAAAGCGTTTCCAAGTATCTAGAATCGCGTGAAATTTACAAACATGGGTTAGAATTACGCCTATTTTACGCCAAAATAAAAACTATATGAAGTAAGTAACTCAAAATGTGTTACACAGAGTTGACAATTTTCAAATAGTAAGTTCGCTTAGACAACAGGAGTTTAGAATGAGCGATTATTCCTTTTTCCAAAACAGAATAACTAATATCTTGAAAATGAAAAATAACACTAACAGCCATTTTGCCTCTAGGATGTGATACATCAATTAGTATGTATTTTGGTGTGTAGAAGCCGAATCTACCTTTCAAAATGCTGTAGCACGCCAGATTTTTGAGTTTTGAAGGATTTTTATCTATTTTTTTTCTTAATTTCACTACTTTCCGTTCTTTTATTTTAATGTTTATTTTTTATTTATTTTTTCTAAAGTTTGGAGCAAGAGTGCTATAAGATTAACAAATTGTCACTTCATGTCAGATGTTACACAGGCAAGTGTTATTCATTAAATGGGCAAATAATCCAGTAGTGCGAAATAAACATTATGGCCTAGTGAATGTTGAAACATGCATGGTGCAATTAATATCGTATTTATCTCAGCCTAAGAATGTATTGAGAGTTTTTTTTAATAAGTGAGTGTTTCTATTGAGAGGTATTTTTATTTTAAATTGCCTTATACATATATTTAAAACTTACATTTACTAAAAATAACACTAGTAAACATAGTTGTTGTCTTAACTATCTCGACAACTTTTGTTATGTCTGAAAAATTCACCCCAAAAAACAATTACTGATTTGATTAAGAAGACCTTTAAATTATATTTTGATAGTCCTCTTGGTGATCAAGGTAAAACTTTTGCACCTCATATTCGCGCATAATATGTACTACTACTTTAACCAAGTCACTGAAAGGAAAATGCCGAGCAATGCAATTCTCAATTCCTATGGTGTGAAATTAGCCTAAGGATAATTTTTCAGCCTATAACTTCTCCCTCACGAATATTGCAGGCCATTATCTATCAAAACTAGACATAAAATAAAGTATAAAATGTATCTTCAGTGCATTTTCCGATGACATAATGAAATGCTGCCTGCTCCTGCCTGTAATCTGCAAGACATAAGAATCAGACAATGTCAAGTGAATCTCAAGACGCTGATCAAGAACCTGTAGAAAAATATTCCCCTCATCCACAAGATTTTTTGCCTCAGCTCTTTAATCAAAAGGAGTTGAACAATTTGGTTCGCGATCTAAAATTTTCAAAACAGCAAGCTGAACTTTCGGGGTCGAGACTGCTGCAACAACGGAACCTTCTAGCTCCAGGTACAAAAATTTCCAGTTTGAGATCAAAAGGTACTTCATTCGCTCAATATTTTGACATGCAGAATTCAATGTGCGTATGTAGAGATGTCAATGGTCTGCTGATACAGCTAGGTGTACAATATAACCATCAGGAATAGTCACTCTTTATTGACTCTAGGAAAACCAGATTGAAAGCAGTAATACTGCATAATGGCAATACTTTTCCATCTGTGCCTTTGGCTCATGCAGTAGAAGTGAAAGAAACTTATGCAACTTTGGCCACTATACAGTAAAGTGGCTTATAAGGAAATCACATGCAACTGTAAAGGAAAATGTGAAAAATACTTCACTGGTTGAGCCCGATAAAATCATTTGGTCTCCGATTCATGTCAAGTTTGGTTTTATGAAGAACTTTGTTAAAGCTCTGGATAAATGAGATCAGGTCTTCTATCATTTGAAAGAAAAGTTTCTCAGACAGAGTGAAGCAAAGTTAAAAGAAAGTATATTTTTAGAACCACAAATAGAAGAATTGTTCAGCGATCCATCGTTTGATATCAGACTGGCAAATATCGAGTTAGCGGCTTGGTCCTCATTCAAACCAAGTGGGAAGGGCATTTTGGACAGGAAAAAAGATGATATCTATGTTGGCATGTGTATACATATAAAAACCTATGTATACATATAAAATAATATTGAATTATGAAGTTCTTAATTGGAAATGTGACGTGATAGACATAAATGGATTTTACCAGTGAATTCAGCACCCCGAAATTAAGTAAATCGACCCATTTACAAATCAGAGGCAGAAAAAAAGTTTAAATTTGTTGACTAGTGTAATTAAAACGCAGATTATTTTAAAGCCGGTTCGGTCCAGCTGGATTATTTGCTATCAGTAGAAATATTTGGCGGCGTTAACTATGCCATTATAGCAGTTTTAGTACACTTTGGATAGATATTTGCTAGCGCGACGAGATGGTATAATTCGTGGTGCTAAGTACGCCAATCTGCAAACGATTATGTAAATGAAAATATGGATAACGGTTTTCCGGTAACCTTAAATGAACAGTAATTATAGGTTGTGAGCATGTGTAAATCGCCAAATAATGAAAAGTCGCCATTGGTGGCAAGCTTTCCTATTTGTTCCGTAGCTTTTATTAACTTTACATGTACGCAAGTCGCCAAATAATGAAAAATCGCCATGGGTGGCAAATTCGCAAGGTGTCCAATAGGTTTTACATTATTAAAAATACAGCTGAAATACAGTTCTGATTTTATTACGTTTTA
The DNA here is from genome assembly GCA_038373885.1 of Cheiracanthium punctorium. Classification (NCBI taxonomy): domain Eukaryota; kingdom Metazoa; phylum Arthropoda; class Arachnida; order Araneae; family Cheiracanthiidae; genus Cheiracanthium; species Cheiracanthium punctorium. The sequence continues at coordinate 15,024 of JAWZYV010013893.1, forward strand.
GCTCCTAATTAATATAAATTTGAATGGCAACATTAAATATCATTGTGTTTCTGAGGAGTGCAAATAATTTTTCCAGCGATTATAAGCGGAGTCCGCACTCCAGGTGGAGTATAGCTCAGGACCCGTACAACACGGATTCCCATAACAAAATATCTTCCGTGTTATGAGGGGGAGGGGGTCTACTGTAGTGTGAAGTTTAAATTTTTATGTATCAATGAACATACAAGAACCAAGTAATGTGTAGCTCAGTAACATTCTATCTGATCCAATCTTCGAGTTTTGTCTGTTGAAATTATGTTTTTTTTACGAATAAGCCTTATTAGGGGCCGAATGCCTCATACGAAAAGTGAGCGTAGCGAGTCTGGGGGCCTTGGCCCCTTGTATATATATATAAATTTCTGTTCAAAAGTCAGAAACTTCGTTCATAGTTTCAAGGTTGCTCCTAGAGTAGAAAGCACTTTTAAACAATCTTTTCTTGGGTTACTGCCTTTCCCTCTTCACAGCATAGAATCATAATCTAAATTAATACTTTAATAACTAATGCTTTTAGTTTATAAGTAATTGGTGCTTTAAATCCGTATTTCAATGAAAAAATTCCAGAAACGTACCTTGGAAATAAGGGAAAGTTATACTTCAAATACCATACAGAAAGTAAACATTTCCATCTGAAAACTTTACTGTTTCTTTTAACCCGTCCCTTAACCTAGTGTTCCAAGGAAATTCCAAGGAAAGTTGCACGAAAATACCAAGAACTTTACTGAGCAATATACAATTCAGTGAAGCTTTCCTGAGTTGTTCAGTAATGTTCCTGGTATTTTCATGTAACGTTCCTTGGAATTCTAGGGCACCTGAACTGTCCGTTATTTCCAAGGAAAGTTCCCAGATTGTTTTTACGTTGTTTTAATTTGTTCATTATATTTCATCTGAAAAAATGCAGGTGCAGAGGGTTCCTATACGGAATGAATCAGTTGTGTTGTGTTGTGGGATTACGGCCAATTATCCAGACGTGGTATCTAGGCAGATGGTTGGGGTTCCCTCCGTGGAAGTCTTTCTAAGGGATCCTAACCGGTATTTACGCTAAGTTTCGGAGGAAACTACGGAAAACTTCGAACGGTTAAGTCGGCGGACGCGACCTGGTTTTGAACCAGGCACCTTCCGTCTCCCAGTTCAGACAGGGCGTTATGCGCTCGGCCACGGGTCGAGCCAGAATGGCGGGTCGAATCAGATTGCGGTTCAGCAGCTGGTATTGCAGCAAGACATTCAAACACACCTGCTTTATAGGTCCCTCACCCCACAATCAAAAAGCGTATAGTCTAATAAGAATATTTCTCAAATTTCAAAAGAGAAAAGCCTGAACTGCTTTATTCTACAGCTTCTGATTAAACCAACTGGGTGCCGGAGGCGGCTAGTTAGTAATAATGTAAAGATGTCAGAGTTTGTGAAAGTTTTTTTTTTTTTTTCCCCATGAGGAGGGGGCCTCAAAATTGAGTTGCGCCTCAGGCCTAAGAGCTAAATCCGCCACTAGCAAGGAGCAGACCGGCGAAATAGCGTCAGCCTCTCAAAGGAAAATAAAATACTCCACCCAGTTTCAATGATAGACACCTGCACGGGTACGTGATAGATAAATCTGTTGTCAACGGGCCGGACTGGTGTCTAGTGTTTATTCATTTATTTATATATATATTTTTTTTTTTCGCTTTCCTGCAACCCGCAAAAAATTAATATTTGCTAAATATGAAATGCCTGAAGAATATTTATCAATCTATTGGGTCGTCTTTATATTTTTTTTAATTTCTGAAATGTTCGAATATTCTAATGCAAAAATTCCTCCTTGGGGGATAAAAACACACCCCCTCATCTGCCTTTTATTAGTATGGTATTTTCTATTATACATATAAAACTATGCATGCCTCCAAATACAATGGATTTCAGATTAAACATGAATTCAAAAATATGTCACATTTAGATTGGATGACTGCCTTCAGTGATTCGGTTTGTGGTTTCCCTCGCTTAATTAAACAACATGTATTGGAAAGACGATATACTTTGTGGACTCTTTTTTGACGACAGCTGCGTCAAAAAAGGGTCTCTAGATCTATGGCACGCGATGAACGTTTCGATCTTCCGCCCTCTTGGTGGTCGTTTAGTCGAGCGATGGCAACGGCTGCCCTTTTTTCAGCATTGGGCAATCTATCCAGCTGTTCTCGCATTCTTCCCTTTTTCAGCAGATGTCAGTGCTGTTCAAAAGCATCGTGACCCTTTTTTGACGGGAAATGACGTGCTCAAAAGTAAAGGATTCTCGTGGAGTGATGTCACCCGCAACAATTTTTATAAAAATCCAATCTATTCTTCGTGACTGGCAACAGTCAAAACGTCAAAGTTTGGTGTTCCCAGAGCGGGAACACTGCGCGTTAAAGGGTTAACTCTAAATGGCAACACACAAGTCGCAGAACGGAGTGAGGAAGCACTAGCCAGGTAGCAAATTCCTTTTTAGAACTACTGTTTTTTTTTCTGGCAAGAAATATTGTTCTCATGGGCCCGCTCATCCTTCCGGCGCCATTTTTGTCTCTCTCCCAGCGGCGAACTGGCCACGTGGAAGATGTGGAAAATTGCCCATGGGCTGCATACAAATTGGGCAGTTTTTAATAATCCTCCCGCTTTCCTTAAAATTTCCTTTTTCATTTCTAGACTGGGTCGTTATTAACGTTTTCCAGACCAAGGTGTTAGGGTCAGCCCTCCCATGTTAAAAAGCTTTAATCTTCGTGACATTGGCGTCAGAAGCGCAGAGAGCCAAGTCGGGGCCCCGGGGATAAAATCTTTGGGGTCCCTTTGCTATTCAGAAATCCTTTTGATGTCGTAGTAGCATTTATTCCTTATTAAAATTATTAATCATTTAAAGAAACTTTAAATTAATAGTAAGTGGAATATAATTAATAGAATTAGAATTATTAATTTAAAGAGTATTATACTTTGATAAACATCCATGCTCTAAAAAATACCAACATTTTGTTTTGAAGGATTCGTCGCCTCCATAGGGAAACTGTATTTGAAATGTTAAAATTTTTGCATGGCATGTTTCCTCAGTATTGAAAAAATTAATATTTTTATTCATGCTTCCATGCAAGCAGGCAGCCAAAAAAATGTCAATAGCCCAAAAAAGTGGAAATTACAAAATTTCTCATAGAAAGTCTTGATGTTTAACATTTTGTTAAGAAAAATTCAAAATTTCGGAGGTTGGGTGGGCCCATAGTCTCTCCTCTGGCTATACCGTTTCTTTCACTATTTAACAATGCGCCTCGGGGAAAAAAAAAATGATTTCTTGCTAAATAAATCTTTTCTACTTTTAGTCATGGCAAACCGATGAATAACACCTTCAATGTCTACTTTTCTTGCAAAAGAAGACTCAATCAGAACACTCCTCGTTTTTGTCAAGTGGGTGGTTTATGCTCTAGCTGGCTTTTTGTAATTTCATTCAAAAATTAATTTGAAACATCCGGGGATATAATCTGAATTTGGACCCTTTTTTTTACAAAATTGACAACTCACAATATCATATAAACAGCAAAAGCGGGGCCCTTCACAAGCTGAGGCCCTGGGGATTTTTCCCCTGCTTCCCCTCCCTCTCTGCGCCACTGATTGGCGTAACTACGGCGTTCCGCCTTGGGCGCCCAATACAGACGTCTCTACAAAGAGAGATGCACAGGGGAATAGGATCATGGCATTAAGGTACGGCAACGCAAATTGCTTTAGAGGAGCGCAGTTAAAATTGTCCGCCTATTGCGCCAAATTTGCCCAGGCTGAAGCTGATTACAGGTCTTTAGGAAAACAATGATTTTATACTCCAAAAAAAGCATTATTGAATGACTTACATCTTTATAGCTTAACCCTTTGAGACGCAACCCTTTTCCAATGCTGAAAAAAGGGCAGCCGTTGCCATCGCTCGACTTAACTACCAGCAAGAGGGCGGACGATCGAAACGTTCATTGCGCGTCACAGATCTAGAGATCCCTTTTTTACTTTCCGAACATGTACCATGTTACCAATTATAAATGCCACGGCTACAATATCCATCAGCCAAGTATGAAAATTGTTACTGTGAAAAACAATGCAGACATTCTGGGGACATGAGAAAAACTCAGAATTTTTGAAGACAATATCTAAATTTCAAAGAAAACAAGGCTTTTGACTAATTACTACTGATCTAAATAAAAAGCCCGATTTACTAAAAAAAACCGATTTAAATAAAAGAGAAGGATGAGAAGAAATAATTTTATTCGTATATGTTGTATGTAATTAACAACAGTGAAAAAGATGCAAACTCAACCCTTTGTGTCCAAAACTGCTTTGACCTTAAAAACTGACCAGCTAAAACTTACAAAATTGTACTTTAATGCAACAAAAGATTATTCATGTTACACATATTTAAAGAAAAGACAAGGATTACACTGAATGTATACATATATGCTGTAGCTTAACACAAAAAGGTGTTTTTTTCTATTTGAAATACATGGACAGATTTATCCAGCACCAATATTATTAACATGTTCCTGGAATAAATTTAAATGCAAATTTTCCACGTTTCTCTTTTTTTTTTTTTTTCCTTTGACGAAGACAAGCGAAAAACAATACCCTTGAACATAAATGTCCAAGAGCAGCTGCAAAATGACCGAACAACATTTCAGGTCAAGCTATCCCATTTTTGCACAGGCATAACTCTTCGAGTTTTTAAAATACATATTAGGGTAGTTTCAAAAATTTTTTTTTTTAAATGTTGAACCCTGACTCCCCCCTTTGGTGACATTATGTGAGTTAATGCGCCTGTTCAAATATTAGATCATTTAAAGGTAGCTCAAAGACTTTGAAGTTTGCTAATTTTAGTGTCAAACTTTGTATTATAACGATAGTCAATATAATAAATAAATATCAGTAAATCAAAGGTAATAACTAAGTTTTTTAATGAATAGTAGTTTAGTTTTATTATATTTAATCATGAAACATTACCTATAAAAATACAACCAAGATAATGTCAAGTAATGTTGCCCATCTGTAAAACTAAAAAACTGAACAAATTAAAATGCACATTAGGATGGATTAGAAATTCATTGCTTTGGGTTTAGGAAGTACTGGTATTAGCAGTCTGCATGGTAGTACCTAACTTCATCAGTGTAGTCTTCTCAGAGGTTTTGAACTGCTTCCTATGGGTCTCAACCACTTTCAAAAGATATTGCTTCTGCTCTTCATTTTTGGTTAGTTTGCCATTGAACTGAGTAATAAGAGCGACACCTCTTTCAGCACAGAGTCATTAACTACTTTAATACCTTTCACTATATCTCTGGTTTTCTTGTAAGAATCTTATCCCTTCCATTTTGAGGGATCTACTTCTCAGAATTAAGTATCAAGTTGCATTGAATTGAAGAGCGTCAGAGACTTCACTGTCACAAAATCTTCTAAAGATTTTAGGTGAATGTAATTTGTTTTGTCATCAATTCAATTGCTTTTGTGTCATTTCTTTTCCTAAACCTTGAACCATGCTCACTTCTGTTTCTGCAGACACATTGTTAGAAAACAAACTGAGCCCATCCAGTTCTTCTCCTAGGTACCAAAGATGCCGTTTTATTGTGGTTGTTGCCTTGCTTGCAATGTTTTTGTTGAATTCTGCATATTCGTGAAGTTTTACCAAAAAGTGCAGATCATGAACAGAAGCTTCTGTTGCAATAGTAGCAGTAAACTAGTGCTTCATATATAGAAATGCTACAAACAAGTTAAACTCTATCAAAGCATTTTTCTGTCTTGGTGTTGATTTAAACCATACCTGCCAACCTCCTTAAGCCAAAAACAGGAAGACTCGGGTTAAAAAAACAGAAGATTTCAGAAAAAATCAGAAGATTAAAAAATATATATATATTTTTAATATTTTGAGAACAGAAGACTGTTTCCCCCCAGTGTATATCACTATTTCTTATTATTTTTTTATATTAGTATTGTAGAGAAATAAAAACAAAATTAAATAGCAATAGAAAAGAGCTTACCTGATTTTTTTTTTTATATAAAATGAAAAAAGATGGAGTATTTTCACAAAAATAAATAAATAAATGTAAATTTGACTTTATTTTTAACCAAAGTATGTTGAAAAATAAACATTAAGATTTTTTTTTTATCTCATTCAAAGTAGCTTTTTTAGCTTTTACTAATAGTTCATCAGAAAAATTATTTTTAAGCTTTAGTTTTCAATACTAACAAATTTTCTAATGATGAATCACTGAGGGAAGAACGAAATGAAGTTCTGTTGTCTATCAATGAAAGATTTGCTTACAAATGCTTTGACCTCACTCATACTACAGCATTGTGCTGTTAGCTGTTGAAATGATTACCTTAATAAATTATTTTGAAATAGAATTATTAATTTACAATTTTTTCGCACAGTTTGTAATATATCGACTAAAAATTAAAAAAAGACAGAAGATTTCATCTTCTGTCAGAAGACCAGAAGATAGCTTTAAAAAACAGAAGTCTTCTGTCAAAACCAGAAGAGTTGGCAGATATTGATGAAATAGCCATATCTTAAAAGAGTAAATAATCTTTGCCATCCACCGTGCATGATGGAAGGCACCCGGAGCTCTGAAGTGAATACCTTTAGGAGGAGTTTCGCCCAAAAAGATCAATACTAATTCAAGAAATTCTCTTTAGTCATCGTGGGGTTGCTCCTCATTTCGTAAAGTTGTAAAGGCAAATTCTATAGCATTTTTCTTCAGCTCTTGCAGTTCAGCAGCAACCATTCTTTGACCAATCTCATTAGTTTTATATGTTTCAAACTTTCCTTGATCAATGAAGTTCCAATATTCTTTAAACCTTTTAAAAAGAAGAACATTTGGTCCAGATGATGGCCCAAAACACAGAGTGAATACATCTGCAAGAATAGTTTCATGAATATGATGTCGGACATGCAAAGTACAGCAGGTTTCTTCCCACATGTTTTTCAATGAGAGTGCAAGCTCCAGAATTTATGTCAGAGTTGCTTGATGTAGTATCAAAGCATAATCCCTTGACTTGCTCAATTAATTTCCATTATTCTAAGGTTTTCACTGTAACTGCTGCTATTGCTTCACCTGTGCCATTTGGGATTTTAGGGACTCCAAGTAACTTTTCTAATCCACCTACGATTGAAAGCCTATCTATTTTCTCTGTGCCACTGCAAGAAATCCCTGTAAGTAATTTCTCATCCCAGTGTACCACAAAACTTATATCAAGATTTGTGTGATGCACTAAAATCATCTTTAATATTTTCCGTCACTTCCTTTCGGTACGATATTCTTGCTTTTCTTACACTGATTCTTGAAATATTGTAGTCATCAACTTTAAATTCTAAACTGTGTACAGTTGCTGCAATAACATTATTTTGAGTTGAAGTAGAAAGTTACTATTTGGAGTAAAAATTATTTAGAGTTCGAGAAGTTGTTATGTGAGTTCCAGACAAGGACTAGTCCTTGTCAGAAACTTAAATTATACTAAACTTGTTGTCACTAAAACAAATATCTATTTTATAAACACATATTATTGCTATACCAATTGAAATGTAAATTCTTATACAGAAAACATGTTGTTTTCCATATACACTAAAGGCTGAAACTTTAAAGCCTTTGAGCTACCTCTAAATAACCTTTAAATGATCTAATATTTTAACAGGGGCATTAACTCGCATAATGTCACCAAACAAGAGGGTGAGAGTTTAACTTTAAAAAAAAAAAAATTTCTCCATAGGCAGCAAAACCACCCTAATACATATGTACTATCTAAAACGGAATGTTCAATGCAGAGTTCCTAAAAACGATGAAGCTCCAAAGCAGTGTTTGAATGCAAGACCCCATGGTTGGTTTCATGACAACATTTTCTTCATAAAATTTGAATCGTGCATCACCTTATAACTTGCCATTTCCTCGGAGATATCAGTGTTTCTAATGAAAAACAAATAAATTTTTAAGACAGTTAAAATTGATAATTGGTGTGAAATTCGACCACATTATTTTAGGGATCGTGTAGGTCATAGATCTTAACACAAAGAGCAAAAAGGAGACAGGATGACTAAATATTCCATGAGGATAATAACTATGATAGAGTAAAAATATAATCAGTGATGTTTAGAATTATCACTTCTGAATCCAAGCATACTGTAGTTCGCTCCCTGCGATGACTTTTCCATTCACAGCAGATTTCCCTCTGTGTCCTAAGTTTTTTCTGTTTAAATACGTCATTTTCGAATCTGGGTCAAAATTTCTGGCTTCCCTTCCCCCCCCCAATCTCTTTTCCATTGTAAATGCTGATTTATGTAGAGACAATACTAGATGTGCGATAGGCATAACATAGCTAGATACTTAAGTGATGATGAAGGAGGATTAAAAAACTGAAATGTATTTAAATTTTTAGTTCAACATTTCTATATTTTCAATCACATCACTATCTATAATGCAAATTTCGAGGAAGAAATTTTTTTTCAAAGACAGCAAATATTTTTTCAAGGGAGGAAGCACTGTTCCAAATTCGCCTTCCTGGCTATGGGCCTGTTGACACTTACATGAGGATTCATTCTTTCATGAACATAAAGATGTCAGTTCTTTTTCTTTTTCGTAAGAAAACACTTATTACATATGTCGCATACCTAAGGTTTCCTCCTGTGTGGGTACGAAGATGTGCATTCCAGTGCTGTTTATCAGAGAATCCCTTCTGGCATGTGTCACACACGCAAAGTTTTTCCTCGTGGGAAAGATGTGTACTCAAGTGTACCTCCTGAGGGAATCTTCTTACACATATCCAACACATAAGGTTTTCCCTTGTGTGACTGAGATGCCTATAGCAGTTTTTCTGACGACGAGATTTCTTTTAAATCACACATAAGGCCTTTTTTAGGGCTGGCCTGCAGCGTATGCGACATGTCCAAGTTGTACACGTGCGATTTTGACAGGGGTGCCGAATTGTAAGTTATAGAAAAATAATGTTCTAAAAACTAAAAGTTTTATGTAATTTTAAATGCATTTGAGCTGTTTGAATGTATTAGTAACCTTTGTTCAACAAATAAAATGTCACTTGAAAGTACAGTACAGTGTGGCTCCAAGCGCTTCGCTCCATTGTTGTGACAGAACTGAAAAATTATAGATAATGAATCACAGTCACTACCACATGTTTAATTCATCTATTAATATATTCAAATTGAAATAAATTTTCTATGAATATAAAATCAAATAAAACTTTTGTTGTCCATAAAAAATGTGTCTGTTATTTTCTATGTGACATAACATTAAACTGAGTTAAAATTTTTTTAAGGAGTTTGCTTTTTACACAAGTACGCCTATTGAAGTTTGAAAAGTCTTAAAAGAATTGGTAATAGAATAAATCATTTAAAAATATAAGAATTATGAATAGGTCCTAGAAACTTTATTTTAATATTTAATATTTCATACGGCTGATTAGTTTTAGATTTTGGTTTTTAATCCCTTTAAAATGCTAACTCTAGGTATTAAATTTTGACAAATTTCAGTTACAGATCATCTATACCACTTTTGGAGGGTCTTCTATCTTATACCCATTTTCATTGTAAGGAGCGTCAAACCTCATTCCTGCACACACAGCATTTTGTGCTTAGGCTGGCCCTGAGTATTTTTTTTTCCTGTGTGAGTACGAAGATGTTTAGTCAATGTTCCTCTTAGAGAAAAAGCTGTTTTACATATGTTACACAGATAAGGTTTTTCCCCTGTGTGAGTACGAAGATGTTTAGTCAGTGTAACTCTTTGAAAATAAGCTTTTTTACACAAGGTACACACATAAGGGTTTTCACCTGTGTGAGTACGAAGATGTCTATCGCAGTCTTGCTTTCGAGAAAATCCTTTCTGACATATGTCACACACATAAGGTTTTTCTTTTGTGTGGGTACGAAGATGTATATTCAAGCTTCCTTTTGCAGAAAAGGCTTTCATACAAACATCACATACATAAGGTTTTTCACCTGTGTGAATACGAAGATGTCTATTGCAGTCTTCCTTACGAGAAAATCCTTTCTGGCATAAGTCACACACATAAGGTTTTTCACCAGTGTGGGTACGAAGATGATTAGTCAATGCTCCTTTTTCAGAAAAAGCTTTCGTACATATGTCACACACATAAGGTTTTTCACCAGTGTGGGTACGAAGATGATTAGTCAATGCTCCTTTCTCAGAAAAAGCTTTCGTACATATGTCACAGGCATAAGGTTTTTCACCAGTGTGGGTACGAAGATGTCTAGCCAATGCTCCTTTTTCAGAAAAAGCTTTCGTACATACATTGCATAGATAAGGTTTTTCATCTGTGTGGGTACGAAGATGTGCATTCAAGTGTTGCTTCTGCGAAAATATTTTCTTACATATATCACACACATAAGGTTTTTCACCTGTGTGGATACGAAGATGAGTATTGCAGTTTTTCTTTTGAGAAAATCCTTTCTGACATATGTCACACACATAAGGTTTTTCACCAGTGTGGGTACGAAGATGATTAGTCAATGCTCCTTTTTCAGAAAAAGCTTTCGTACATATGTCACACTCATAAGGTTTTTCACCAGTGTGGGTACGAAGATGTGCATTCAAGTGTTGCTTCTGCGAAAATATTTTCTTACATATATCACACACATAAGGTTTTTCACCTGTGTGGGTACGAAGATGAGTATTCAAGTCTTTCTTTCTGAGAAAATCTTTCTGTACATATGTCACACACATAAGGTTTTTCACCAGTGTGGGTACGAAGATGTCTAGCCAATGCTCCTTTTTCAGAAAAAGCTTTCGTACATATGTCACAGGCATAAGGTTTTTCACCAGTGTGGGTACGAAGATGTCTAGTCAATGCTCCTTTTTCAGAAAAAACTTTCGTACATATGTCACACACATAAGGTTTTTCACCTGTGTGGGTACGAAGATGATTAGTCAATGCTCCTTTTTCAGAAAAAACTTTGTTACACATGTCACACGCATAAGGTTTTTCCCCTGTGTGAGTAAGAAGATGTACTTTCAGTTTTCCTTGCTTTGGGACTTCCAAAGTGAACATATCATGTGTTTTTAACTATCCACTTCTCATCTGTATTGAAATCCTGTTACGTTTCAAACATCCAACAACCTTGAATGTAAAACCTTTCACAGCAAGGATCAATCATAGATGCACAGAAGAGTTGTAAAATCTGTAAGAAAATAAATTAATAATTTATTAAAAAATAATTATAAGAAAATGAAATTTTCACAGAAAACATGGTGTGAAGCATAAATGAATATCCCAACTTTGCAGATCTATTAAAAGAAACCAAGGAGAATTTTGTTCAGTGAAAATAGAAATAGCAGTTGATGTGTTAAGACTGAACACAATTTTAAGTCAAAATTAGCTAAGAATTTTTCCAACAGCACACACTTAAAAAAAGTACACTAAGTTCATTTTGTGTATTACAAAAGGTCCACCCTATGTCAAAAGCTCAGTCATTGACACAGGCTAGGACATAAACACAACACAAGTTGCCATTCAGAAGAAGAAAAACATTAAGAATACCAGAGAGAATAAATGCTCAAAGAGATTGGGAGAGGAGAGAGAGAAGAAATTAGCAGTATATACAGGGTGATCCGAAAAGGAGTATCTGTTTTTAAAAATAAAGTTGAAAAAGAAAATAATATTCTAGCAGTGGAAGAATGTCTAGTACCTGGAACTTTTTTTGGATTACTTTATTATATTAGCACAAAATGTTATTGAGAGATGAAACTGAAACATTATTTGGTCCTTTGACAACCACGATATTGCCTTGATTGCTTTTATGCAACCAGCAAGGATATGAATTGACCATCTTACTCGCTGGATTGAAATCTACGTGATTTCTTGTTATTTGGGGCCCATTTGAATGATGTTGTTACTGCCAAAATCCTACCTTGCTAACAAAGTTGAAGCGATCAATCTATCAGGAGTTTGTTCGAGTATTATGGCAAGACTACATGAGGAATATCTGCTACAGGAAGCGATGCCTTGGTCAGAAAACTATGGGGGGTTCTAATACATATCCACATTACATCTGGAGAAAACCACCCACAACTCCAGCCCTTTTGATGCACAGCTGCACATTGGGCCTGAACGTGAAAACTTCCCACTTCAGCCGTTTACCATGTTCAGTTCCTTGTCCATTTGGCCAGGTGAGGCTCAGTGTGTCAGGAGAGTGTAGCCATTCCAGAAGAGAAATTGCAAGATTTTGTACTAACATAAGTGTTCCAAACAATTCCAGGCATTATGCATTTATTTCCAGCAAGGATATTTTTAATAACTCGAGAGTTTTTTTAAATATTTGTTTATTTTTTAAAACAGGTACTCCTTTCTGGGATACTCTGTAAATATAATTCCTGAATGAAGGAAAAAGAAAAAAGTAAAAGCAAAGGAAGCCAGGGAAAGGATATCTTGGGGAAAACAAATTACACCATGAGCTAACACACAGTCAGGTTAAAAAAAAAAAAAAAAAAAAAAAATCACAATTAAGTTTATCTTTCATTTTCAAAATCTAACAAAAATTTCTTAGAAACAATTCTGTAAGTTATGCTTGAAATTAAACTTTTCAGATACTTTTTGTAAATGACAGCCATTTTAATTAGCTGATAAGGAAGTCATTGGTTAAAACAAAATATTTAGCCAATACAATTGTAAAATACTTTTTATTTGTGATGTAAAAAAGTTTCACACAGAAGTTTAAGAAAGAAAGTTCAGTGCTTTTAAAAAGACATTTTTATGTACATTACAAAAAGTAAAAAAACATTTATTAGAAAAGTGAATTTTTTATACCAGCTAAAACTTCCACATCACATTTATAATAATTATTTTTTATTTATTTTAAGCATAAAAGTACAGTTCTTAAAAAAAAAAACCTCATATTCACTTTTTTATGAATGAGCAAAGAACAAACTAGAAGTGAAAGGGGAAAAACAAATATACTTCAGTAATTTAAATTGGATTGGAACTGAAAAAAATTCAGATTTATTTGACTACTTTTGATATTTTTTTTATGCATCCTGCATTGCAGGATTTTTATTTATTTGATTACATGCTAAACACGTTTAACATAATCTACTTACAGAAATTTTGAACAGAAAGTCATATTCTGTTTGCAGATATAGGAGCAATATTGAATATGAATGTGACTCAAGAGTGGAAAAATGATGACCAATGGTAGTTTGGTAACATTGAGGAACAAAATGTAACAGTCCCCTCTACTCAATAATAAATCAAGCTCAAAAATTTCTGACAACTTCAATAAATGCTCTTTGTATTCTTATAAACAATAAACATGTCAGAGCTGCCAACTCTCCCATTTTTTATGCGAGATTTCTTATCATAATTTTTAAACAGTTTTATTTTACATTAAATTTTTGGCCTTATTTTAAGCATTAAAAATTAATGATGGGAAATCTCCTGAAAAAAACAGGAGAGTTGGCAGCTCTGATATGTACATCATATAGCTTTTAAAAAAAAAACACGAAAGTCATATGAATTAGAGATGTAGCGAATAGTGATTTGGCTGAATACTGAATATTAGGGACCGAAACTGTATTAACATCCAGTGTCATCCACTACAAGTTTTTAAAAATGTATTTGCACTTGAGTGGATGAATAAAAAAGTATTTTATTAATGATTGAAAATTTGTACAAGATATATATAGGGAGAGTGCGACTATATAGTAGGAATTGAAAAAAGTGAAATTGCCCTAAAATTTGAGAAACTATGTTTGAAATGATTCTTTTTTATGAATTTGCCCCCTCCCTCCACCAATTTCCCCTCCTTATGGTGCCATATAATTTTTGAATTGTGAAAGAATGCTCGTATATTTTATAAGCTACACAATTAAACAGATCCATTTTAGTTTTTTTAACTGGTAGTTTAAACATGTTTGCAATTTATTGTTCTGATGCCATTATATAAAAAAATGAAAAAAAAAACACATTTGATAATTAAATACATGTTTAGGATCCAATCGGATATCAGGCTGGATATCCGATATCCCACAAAATCACTATCCGTTACATCCCTAATGAATTTTTCAAAAAATTCAGATTTTTTTTTGTTTGTTTGTTTCAGCCATTGCTGATCATGTTGCTAAACTTCATCGTATACTCTTAATCCATTTTTAAGGAATGCGAGAACAAACATTTATACTATTTTCACAAAATCCTAAAATCTATGAAATATTTAACAAAACTGTTTTGGGCATCTAGAGTTAAAATTAACTTGCATCTAACATAATTCCAAATTTTATTCTATCCCATACCCATTTTTCAGGAATAGCGCAAATATGTACGGAATTTTCACAAAATCTCAAAAACTATTTAAAAATATATGTACCGTATATTCTGGTGTATAACACGCACTTTCATACAAAAAATAAGGTCGAAATTTAAGGGTGCGCGTTATATGCTGGTTATAAAAATGATAAATTTAAAAATAAGGAAAAGATGAGCATAAAAAATGAGATCTCTACATGTACCTGAATGTTGTTTATTTAAAAAAAAAGACATACCTTATGAACTTCAATTTTCATTATCGACAGCATAAAAAGTCCATCATATTCATCTTCCGTTAATATTTTCAGGCACATGATCAAATTCAGTTTCATCTTCACTATCACTGTTACTCTGATCCATAAATAAATAGTTATCATGCGTTCCATCTAGATTGCTAGATATACTACATTTTTTAAATGACCTTTTTATTATATCAGGTTTAATTTCATTCCATGCTTGTATTATCCGCTCACACACTATTTCTAGACTGGCATGACGCATTTCACCTCCTTCCGTAAATGTTTTATCTCCTTCCAACATCCACGTATTCCAAAATCGTTTTAAAATTTTGTATAATGGTTTATTAATACACACATCTAAAGGTTGAACTAATGGCGTTAATCCGCCTGGATAACGCCTCGCACTTTTTCATAAATTTCTTTGTATTATCCGTTAAATGCGATTTGAACATATCCCAAACTTAAAGACTTTCTGGATTCCATAGGGCAAGTCTGTGATTGCAAAGTAAAAGGTGCGCGTTATACGGAGGATATACATAAAAATTAAAAAATGAAGTTTAAAATTAAAGGTGCGCGTTATATGCTGGCATTTACGGTATATATATATATTATACTTTCATGCAATGTGTTCAAGTGACCACACTAAATTTTATTTCACTCACTTCAGTGATTTATACGTAATCCATGAATATTTTCATATTTTGAACAATTTTTGCAAAACCTCAAAACCTAATCCAAATTTTTATACAATTCGACACCTATAGTTTTAGTTGAGTGACCATCTATCATGTCACTCAATTTCATTTCATTCGCTTTAGTTATTATAACGTGATGGACGAACAAAAATTTACGTAAATTGAAACACCTTTTCGCAAAATCTCATAAAGATTTTTTTTTTATTTCATGCCTATATTTCAAGTTAAGTGACCACCTGCCATGTCACCAAATTTAATTTCATTTGCATTAGTCGTTATTACATGATCTGGGAACATAAATGTAAGCAGTTTGAAACAATTTTCGTAAGATCTAAAAATCTACTCAAGATTTTTGAAAAATTTGATGCCTATATTTTAGGTTGAGTGACCACTTATCATCACCAAATTTCATTTCATTTACTTCAGTCATTTTTACTTGACGAGTGAACAAAAAAAGCATCATGCACAGAATGACAAAACGGCAGACAGAGAAACTTTTTTTTGAGGGTCGTACTGTATTTCCCAGGTGCTTGAAACAGAAATCGAAAAATTTTTGAATTCCAAGTAATGTACAGCTGCGGAAAAAAAAAAAGTCCCTCTTGTACTTTTTTCGGCCGCCGATCGTCATACAGCAAAGTTACAGATACCAATCGTTTTTGATTGACGTACACTTTAATTTGCTATGCATAAAAATTGCATAAGGGGCCATCTACATATTAAAATTCACACTAACTTTTTTTTTTCCCCAATGGCAGGTAACCCTTAGATTTCACTTCATATTTCAAAAATTTAGCTTACGTTAACCCCGGATATGCATTTTGAATAAATTTGAACTGAAAATCGGTGAATTATGAGCACCCAAAATCCCCCCCCCCCCCCATATGCTAAAATCAGGGTGAGAAATTGGGAGCAAAAATCTAGGCGTCAATGGCACCTAACTTTTTTTCCACGGTTGCCAAACTGTCTCGTTCAGGTGCAGTTTCGAAAACCTTTGTTAATTTATATGCATAAACTATAAACAGGTAGGCTTAATGATTATGTACAGTAATAATTAAGAAGATCAGGACTATTAAAATTAAGATAGTAATAAATAGTAAGTAAATATAAAATCGATTTTTATCTCTTTCCACCTATGCATCCAGAATAAAGTATTATGATACATTTTACAAGAACATGGTCTTTAGTTTTAGTTTAGAAGTATTTTATAAATTGTTGCTATATAACTACAATGCCTATGGTAGATAAACTTATGCAATATACGTGTACTAGCTTCAAAATGTCACCTGATCAACCACCACTGTAAGCAAACAGGTAGTATGTGTTAAAATTGTCGAAATATGCATTTGTATTCTCAGTGGGTTGAACTGATGTTGGGAAAGGGCCTATGAAAGCTTTTAATGTCACCAAGAAGGATTTATTATTTTACATAGCTCTTTTATCTTACTAAAAATTATTTTTAATTAAATTACGTAAAACATATTTTAATACAAACTGAACTTTATCTTAATTATTAAAATTTTTATATTTAAATAAAAAGTTTTTTTTTTAATATTTTCAAATAACTAATCCAATTTAAGTTTTTTTATATTTACATTATCTCATAAAGGAGTTTTATTTTAAAAAGATAAATTTTATTAAGTTTAAATCATCAAATAACATTTTTATTCAAATAATATTTTTATTTGAATTATCGTAATTTAGGCCGGAAGTTCGAAATTTGGATTTTCCCAAAATCCAGACGTTTTACTAATGTCACCCCCCCCCCTCCACACACACACAAATAAATAAATAAGAAAAAATATTCAGCCTTCAGCTGAAATTAGTTTCCCCTCCGCTAAAGAGGTTTTTTGACAGAACCTTTTAATTTGTATTGGCAGCCATGTACAGGATGTATTTGCATGTAAATCAAACGGGGAGAAACCAACCGTTCTTCCAGTGGTGTCAAGTATTTTAAACAATCCGGTATTTCGGGGAATTCGAAGCCATTGCTTATAGCTAATTCTGGTATTGTCAATTTAATCAAACAATCGTAACATGTTTTGCAAAATTTGCCAATATCATCGGTATCTTTGTAAAAGACTAGTTTTATAAAGTCCGTTGTCGCTCCTTTGGACAGTAAAGTTGTTTTGGAATGGGTTCTTATTGACTTTTTGAACCACAGTCGATCACAACAATAGCATTGGTGGATTGGACCATCAGCAACAGCTTCGAAAAATTTCTCAGCTAATTTACGAAATTCTAGTTCTTCACACCTTACATTTAGATCAGTATCTGTTCTTGGTCTTTTCGATGGTATATCTAGACAGAGTCGTAAACGTTTTGTGTCTTGTCTTCTGGATTTGGATTCCGCTTCTTGAGCTCGAAAATCTGGATCTTCCCTTTTTCTTTGCATAAATAGACGGTTAGTTTCACGATGACTTTCTTCCGGATTAGACAACTGGCGAGGACGGCCAGCGCGGCCTTGAACAACAGTCCCGGGTATATTCTTCTGATATTTAACGATGTAATACTGAACAGTAGAGCGTGAAATACCAAGCCTACGAGCTATTTCACACTGATCCCGCAAAAATGAAAATTTTAGAAATGCCACGACAGAACACTACCACTTGCTCCGAGGAGGGACAAAAGTTTGAACGCGACTCTGGAATCAAATCCAAGTTCTGAAAAATGAAATCGGAACCTCGGGAACTTGACAGCCAGTCGCAGATGCTCTGACAAAATCTTACAGTTTCCCCTTTTGTTTCAACTGACGTTACTTTGAAATTTTTCAAGTATCCATTATTCCAATCATGTGTCGGATCTTGGTGTGTTTCAAATTTCCGTGAGATCTGTAAGATTTTATTTACTATCAATTATCATCCACGACTTTTTTCGTCTGCCAAAAACTATTACCCTCTTTAGCGGAGGGTAATAAATAAATCTTCTTTCGTTTTTTCACGAAATTGCATTAATTATTTGTAGTCAATCCATGTATTGTTTTCAGTCACGAACTGCTGCACTTAACCAGCCGTTATTGTTGCACTGCAAATAAAATCCAAGATGGCGTTCAGGCCGTAAGCCTGTACTCTCCCGCGATAAATAATTATATTTAATTAATAAATATTAACTAATCCAAATAACTGTTACACTGCCTTATTTAAAAGGATCTCACGCGTTCATCAATATTGATATCAAGTATTATCATCACATTTTCCCACACCGCCGTGCCATACGAGCCGAGCTACCGCTAAAATACATTTGCAGAAAGAATCCAATATGGCGAACACGAACTCGTAGTTTCTTTCGATCAACTTCATTAATATACATGAAGTTAAAGAATTATGGCTAAATTTCTTTAAGTTCCTCTATTTGTTTACATTTTAAAAAGTGCGATTTAAATGATTACACATCCGCGGAAGACATGAAAGTGGTCTTCCGTGCGTTTTTCAACCATAGAAGACTGTCTGCAGAGGATTGGTCTCTTTCTGCCACGGAGCGGTGCTTACGAAAGCAAAAGGTTTATTTTTTTTTTTTTTTTCACGGAAATTTACATTTATATTTTTTTCAGCACATTTTGAAAAATAGTTGTCTAGACAGTAAAAAAAGTCCACAGAATTCGCGAAATATTCGTTTTTTGAGGTATTTTTGTTTAAAAAGTCGCCGGAGTCATCCGATGCCAAAATAGTCGCTTTTTAGTCGCCAATCTCGGGCAAAATGTTAGGCGTCAAAAATGACGACTGGTTCTTAAATCTCGGTCTTCAAAACAAAAATTACAGTTGCAAAATACGACTAACGACCGCTAATTTCGCGCCCCGGCTAAAATATTTTTTCATACTTTAAATCATATCTCATATAATATTGATAATAAGAAGCTGATTTTTATTCGTACTATTAGAACTGAACGACCCAAACATAATTTAATGTTATGATTTTAAATAAAATATTAAAATGAATTATGAATTATTAAATTAATATTCAAAAAAATTATGAATAGAAACATAGCCAAATTTCGATGGAAATAGATGCGGAAATTAATATTACATGGCTGTGCAAAATTTCAAATTTTTATGTTTGGTAGTTCAATTGTATTAAATAAAATATATTATTTTCAATATGTTATGAGTTAAGGGGCCATATATATATTTATTAAGTGACAATTTTTTGAAAATTGCTTAAAATAAAAGTAAATTAGATTTTTGTGTAAAAACACAGTAAAAGATAGTGGTATTAAAAAATATCAAATTTTGAAGCAAATAAATTAGAGGTTTTTACTGTTTGATGGTGATTCTATAAAGCGTGTATTGTTGCGTCCGCTACCATATTCCCCCAAATAAAATATTTTCCAGGTATAGAATTAGATGCAGTAGATGTATGTCTTCTAATACAACGTCTTATTTCTGAAAAACTAACATCCTCAATATTCGAGGCATGAATTTGACCTTTTTTAATATTGGAAACATTGGGTCTTTGGACTTCCCCATACTTTATCAAACATTCAAAAAAAAAAAAAAAGACATTCAAAATGACGTTTTTCTGTCTAAATTTTCATCTGAATATAAATTAAAATTCTGCCAAAAGTCTTATAAGAATATTGCCCTTTGCAGACGATAATATTAAATGAAGAAAGTGAAATAACAAACACAGTAATGGTATTGGGTTGGCAAAAAAGTTATTGCATTTTTTACATGGAATTCAAACAAATAAATTTTCAATCATGAAACCAGTCTTCAAGTTTGACCGTAGCTGAGTAACATTCATGCTTCTAGTCAGAAGAGCAGAGAGCAGCCTCTCACTCCTGCCAACATTTCACCTGTCTAAGAGAACCATCAAGTGAAATGCTCAATAACAATTTCAAAATTAGAAAGATTTTCAAAATCGAGAGCAGTCTTTTTGCATTTTTCCTTTAAATCATGTGTACGAACCAAGGAACTTATGAACTCACCAGTCATTTGGACCACTGACTAAATATTCTAATTTCTACCCTTGATATTCTTAGTACAAAAAACTTTAAGAGAGATGGAAAAAATATTTTCCTTGAAAATAATGTTTATTTCTTTTAACTCTCTTGAGCAAAATGAATGAAAGGCGAAAAGTTCGGAACCTACAAATAGCATTTTTCAATTTGCAGAAAGTCCCTTAAAAACACGCAAAAAATAATTTGCAATATCTCCGGGAATTATCGTAGAAAATTGGTGAAAATTTATATTCAGGATAATTTGAAGGTTTTCTTTCGTTTAATAAAGTCAAAATACAGTGTTGCCATTGAGAAAAACGAAGTTGATATAGAATTAAATATGAAGACAGCCCCTTATGCAAATTAAAGTATGCGTTATTTGCAAACAAATGGTATATATAACTTTCCTGTATGACAAACAACGGCGAAATAAAGAGCAAGTGGGACATCTTTTTTTTTTTTCCCTCAGCTGTACAGACAAAAGTCTAATTTTATTTATCTGGCCATAATTTAAAAATAGAATTTTCTAGGAAAAGTTAATAGGAGGTGTATATGTAACTGAATATTGAAGTAATGAGCAATATTGCCAATTTCAGAATTTCAAATGACACAATGTTATTTAATTAAAGCATAAAAATTATCCCAATCTAGACAGTACTTGTGAATAATTAGTCAATCCTTTATCAACATGACTATGTTTATTCGCACTTCCTTTCATCAGCTACAAGTTAATACACATCACTGTGCATGGATTGCTATAATTACATGGATATATAAAAATATTTAAAATCTGATGTCTATTCAACATTTCTTTTACAGAGAATCTTTCTTACATACATGTCACACACTTAAGAAGGGTTATGTGATTTAAATCATGATTCAAATCACTGATTTGAATCCATTCATATCAAATGCCGAAAGAAAAAAATTATTTTCATCAATAAAACTGGTGATGTGACTTTAAAAGTTAATCTTTAAACAAAATTTTAAAATATGATAATGAAACTAATAATTTAGAACAGAGGATGACCAAAGACAACTGGCGTTGTGCAGTTGAAAGCTCTTTAACGATGGAAGTAATGCTCAAAAGTTTTACTTTAGATATAATAGTACTCATGCTTTACATCTTATTTTTTAAAATTTTATGGGGAGATCACCAAATTAAGTATTATGTATAAGACAGAGACATATAGGGGCTTAGGTTCCTCCTGAAATTGGGATTTTTGTTAATTGGATGTCAAAAATCAAGCTTTTGTGAGAAATTCTGCCCTTTGGACCCTCCCAGAATTTCTTGCAATGTGACTGGTATAAAAACATGTTCTAAAAAAAAAAAAAAAAAAAGATGTAGTTCTAGCATGATTTTTAGGTGACGTTTTTCAAACTGTGCCACAGTTCCTCTACTTTCCTGCCAATGTCTATAAAGTGAACTAAAGATGTGAATCGTCACAAGTTTTGAGAGGCAGTACAATTCAGAGTTCGCAAGACAAACTTCTGTATTTGGTTGGGCATGATTAAAAGTAAAAAAGAAACGTTGAAATTAATGTTTTAAAAATAGTTGTAAATGTATATTTTGAAAAATAATAAAGGAGACACTGGAGTCAAAAGTTACACTGGTCAATTCAAACATTTTCTATTTAATGCACAAAGGAGTATGATGGCTGTTTAGTATGGTACAGCACCCTCTAATAATTCAAAGACAGAAACTGCAAAGGATTGAGTTTAAAATGTCTTTGTGACATGATGAATAATGCGATTTTGATTCGGAGTAAAAGGTTGTTCTGTTAGGTTTTTGCTCTCTAAGTACAGTCCCCCTATAATATGTAACTCATTAGATATCATTTTTCTGTTGCATGCTAGCTTAAAGAAATGCTGTTAGAAATGTTATTACAAATACATATGCACTTTCAGTGATACAAACTTGCATATTACAGCAGCCCCATGAATCTGTCATAGTTGTTGCAGGTTATGACAATTGTAACATTGCATTAAATGACGTATATATATTAAAATTCTACTCATGTGTCAACTGTAATTCTAAAATTGCATTTATGCAAATGTTTGCAAAGGTTATTTGGCATCTAGCTTAAATTTGCATTGAGATTTTGCGTTAACTTACGAAAATATTGATAAAAATGTTCAAAATGTTACAACTGACCCCAGACTACCCTGCAGAGAACATTAAAAAAAAATATTTCACTAAATTAGAGTAAATAGATTACTTTCGATATCTCTATTTTTGAGAATGGAACAAATTAGATTTGAAATAAATCTCGAATGAGCAACACAATAAAATGCAAAGCATAAGGTACAGCTTTTTTATAAAATGAAATAAATATTCAAAAAGGATCATATTTACAAAAGAAATAGCGTATTAATATGAAGATACAATTAGTATTAACAGGATATAATAATGCGGTTATAATTAGTGAAAATGGAGTAAAATTTATACAGGGTGCCTCAGAAAGGTGGCCAACACGTTTTAATTCTTTATTTCCTAGAGATAAGTGGGCAATGTCACTCGAAAAAATGTTTAAAATTGGTAAGAAAAGACTACATTAAGAAAAAATTATTCTTTTAATTTTCAAAGAGTTACAGTTTTTCAGTTTTTATATCACCCTCATACAACAAAAATCCCAATTAGTAAAATGAGCTACATTACTATGAGGGGATGCACACATGTTAATGAGGTGATGAACAAAGTTTGAGAATTATATTCTAAACAGTGTCAAAGATATAAAGAGAAACATATGCTGATTAAAACCAACTTTTAAGGGCTCTGGAAGGGAAAAAAAAAAATGATGTTGGAAGGTTGAGTTTTGGGGGTTCAACAAAAATTAAGAAAGAAAATTTTTTGCATAGTAATACACGTGTACATTCAAATTCATGTATAACACCAGATCATCTTTGTTAGAAGATATCCAAGATGTTTTATGATGAAAGGTTCAAATTTTTCATGCCACCTTATTGGTGAATGGGGTACATTTAACTAATAAGAAATTTTTTTGTTAAGGGATCATATACGAATTTAAAATATAAAACCTTTTGTAAAATTAACTAGAAGAATTTTTCTTTGGTGTAATCTCTTTACTTTTAAACATTTTTCTCCATTTACATAGCCCACTTATCTCTTATCGATAAAGAGTTCAAACATGTTACCTACTTTTGGGGATATCCAGTAGAGATGTAACGAATAGTGATTTGGCCGAATAGCCGAATATTCGGCCAATAGCTCAGGCCGAATACCAAATATTTGGCCCATAGTTTAGGCCAAATACAGAATATTCGGCGGCCGAATATTACACTTTCTTTTTCAATTTCATTTTAACTGTAAATAAAATATTGCTTTTCAATTTTGTAATTAAATACTAAATAAAGATTAATTAAAATTCATTTTATATTATTTATAGGTACTTAAAAACACACAACAGTATATTATCTGTAAAACTAAAATATTGGTCATGATAAAATACCTTTTACAAAGTTAAACACTAATAACAGCATAGTGTTTCATGCAGAATACTCTGCTAATTCCTGGGTTCATCGTTCTAAAGTCCAGTAGGTGTAGAAAATTTTAGAAAAGAGTCCACTTGTCAGGATAGAACATAAACCTTATTGCTTCTAGAACTTCATCGAACAATCAGCTGTACAAAATTCATAAGCATAATCAGACAGTAATGTGCTTTTAACAGTCCGCTTAGTACAGAAGCTTTCACAAATGCTGTAATTCTCACACAAAATAAAACACTTCCACAGGCAAAATTCAGTAGAAATTACGAAGGATAACACGAACAGTCCTTCTAGGCTCAACAATGAAATATTTACACACAGCACTTAAAAATCAGCTTCATAAACAAGCAAAAACATCGCTTCTATAGCGTCAATACAAAGCCTTAAGCCTCGCGGACATCTGCTCTTGGCAGAAGCAAGACTATCAAGGTAGCCCGCTTATATTTATAGGAGAGGCAGAAGCTACAAGCAGCTTCCAGAAGAATCTATATTTCTCAAAGATTCCACATAAAGTGGGAATTTTGATTATGTCACAGAAGTGAAATATTAAACTATTATACATGTTAATGCAACAAAACTAACTTTACAAACTCATTGGGAAAAACGTGCCAAATGACCAAAATGTTGCCAAGCTTGGCGACTTTTGGCGAAATATTGCCAAATTTACCGCCAAAAATAAGTCCCCAAAAGTGAAGTTACGAAAGGCCTAGGACCAATATTTCTCGAGATTTCTAGAAATGACACACAAATCAGTTGGAAACCCAAACCTCTATATCTCCGGCTCTAGTTGACCGATTTTGATCCAACAAAAAGCATGTTTTAACTATTTGAAGTATAGAATATGAATTTGAAACTATTTTAAACCCCAGAACAGCGGGTTGCCCGAAAATTCATAATAATTATATTTGAGATATTTATAATTTAATAAATATGCTATGGTAAATGTCATTAATCTGGTAACTATACATAATCACATAATGTTTTGGGCTTTAGCAGCTTTTCAAAATTCTATTTGTAATTAAGGATCTGTGTGAAAAAATTCCTTCTACCCCCACCCAATAAAGAAATTAAAAAATCAAGTCAAGTAGTGTCACCCAGTAGAAAAGTCTGCATTTCAGCAATATTATTAATGCGTTAGATTATGTTTCATTCAGCTCAAAATTCAATGACTGAGGATATTTTATTACATGAGATTAACTCATTGAAGTATAACTAAGCAGTATTATTTGTAAATGCATTAAAAAAATATATTTTTCTCTCTATAATATAAATATTTTTCTGAAATTATTCATCCGAATATGTAAGAATATTTGGCCACAACTATTCGGCCGAATACCTGTTCAGTATTCGGCCAACTGAAGATTTGGCTTACCGAATATTCGGCAAAACAGCCGAATAGGCCGAATACTGAATAGTGGCCGAATATTCGTTACATCACTAATATCCAGTACATAGGTTAACTATAGCTAAATCATCAACTGCTGAAAATAAAGACAATTTTTTCAGCATTTCAAAATTATGTAACAAATTAATAGTAGAGAAAGCTTTAAAACTTGTCTTGAAGCTTGACTTGTTGTTGAAGCAACTTGAACAGATGAGTTTCAAATTCTCAAATATTCTAAGAATATATCTACAGTTAATAAATTTATTTTTCATCATATTGTTCTTTTTCCTAAATAAAATTGTCTTATATTCCAAAAGCATTTTATTTTCATATTTGGTTCACAAATATTTTTTAATTTACTTAAAAAAAAAAAAATATATATATATATATAGCTTAATGACTGGTATTTTGTATAATGACTGTTTTATTGTCTAACATATAAATGTTACATAAATATGTATGTACATATATACGGTTTTTAAAAACTGATTAAAATCAAATAAATCATGATTAAAATCAAGAAATCTGATTTAAATCAAATAAATGGATTTTTTTGAAAAAAATAAAAATCAACAATCCTACATTTAAGGTTCCTCAACTGGATTTGTATCAAAATGTATATTCAATTTCACCACCACAACACCAACCCCTAACAAAACTTTCTATGCATAGCATCTGATATCACACAGTTAAGGTTTTTCCCCTGCATCCGAACTTCCAGTTTTGAATAAAAAGAAACTTTTTTTACAGATTTCACATGCGTCCTCTACAGTGTGCGTAAAAATATGGAATCAAGTTTCCTTTCTCACAGCAATGAAAAACTTTATTACATGTTTAACGCATGATGGTTATCTTACTGTGTAGGTAACAGAGATGTGAATTGATGCACTCTCTTTTAAAGAATTCCTTCTGACACAGGTCACATGTATAACATTTCTTTACTACGTGGGATGTATTACATTTTCCTACTGAAAAAAAGCTTAATTACATAGGCGACACAAATCTTTTCATGCCTGTATATGTATGAAGATGTGCATTCAGTTTTTTTTTTTTCATGAAAGATTCATTCCGACATGTCATACAACATTTCTCTCTGTGGATATGAAAATGTCTTTTTAAGTTCCTCTTCTCATAAAAGGCTTTATTACACATGTCACACACAAGGTTTTTCGTCTGTATGTGTAAGAAGATGTCTATTGCAGTCTACCTTACGAGAGAATCCTTTGTGACATATGTCACACAGATAATGCTTTTCTCCTGTGTGAGTAAAAAGATGTCTATTGTAGTCGGATTTATCAGAGAATCCTTTCTGACAAAAGTCACACACATACGGTTTTTCCCCAGTATGGGTCCGAAGATGTATATTTAAGTGCATCTTCCGAGAGAATTCTCTGTGACATATGTCACACACATAAGGTTTTTCTCCAGTGTGAGTACGAAGATGTCTATTGCAATCTTCCTTCTGAGAGAATCCCTTCTGACATATGTCACACACATAAGGTTTTTCTCCTGTATGGGTCAGAAAATGTCTTTTTAATTGTCCCTTCTGAGAAAAGGCTTTATTGCATATGTCACACACATAAGGTTTTTCCCTTGTGTGGGTCCGAAGATGTATATTTAAGTGCATCTTCCGAGAGAATTCTCTGTGACATATGTCACACACATAAGGTTTTTCTCCTGTATGGGTCAAAAAATGTCTTTTTAATTGTCCCTTCTGAGAAAAGGCTTTATTGCATATGTCACACACATAAGGTTTTTTTCCTGTATGCGTACGAAGATGTGCATTCAAGTGTACCTTCCGGGAATATCTTTTCTTACAAATGTCACACACATACGGTTTCTCTCGTGTGTGGGTACGAGCATGCTTCTGTAAGGTGCACAGCATAGAAAAGTTCTTCTGACATACATTGCACTCGAAAGTTTCCTCACCTGCATCAGGACAAGAATCAACTTTTGAAAGAGGAAGCTGAGAAGATATTACTTGGCAATTGTCAATGTTGCAAGTTTTCACATCCATAGGCGGAGGATTGACAAATGATGAAATTTACTCAGTACAGATCATTAAACAAATAACTTTAATGTGACAATAGTCTTGAGCAGTTTTTTTTTTCCCTCAATGTACATATAAATCTTTGCAACAAATGTTTACAGCAAGCACAGGTGTTTAATTCACTCTATTAGTTCATTTACAGTAACATCTGATGAATTTTGAACAATTCTGAGAGTCGGGGGGGGGGGGGAAAGGGAATGAAAATTTTCTTACTGTTTTTCAATACTCGAGTTTTCTCACATGGAATGAAATGTCTGAAGATAATTTATGTCTTCATTCAAAGTAAATAACTGGAACTTTCAAAATGTATTATTTTCATTGTCCGCTTCTGATCAGTATTCAAATCTTCTTCTGTGAGACTTTATGGTAGGAAGAAATTACAAATGACCAGGACAGTTGCAAAATCTGCAAAAAAATAAATAAGTAAAACAAATTAAATAAAAAATAAATTAAAAGAAAATGAAATTTGTCAGTCAAATATAAAAGTTCTTAGAGTTTCGCAGGAAGGGGAATAACATTATATTTCTAAAAACAGTTCCGACAGTAGGCAAAATCTGGTGATCAAAAAATAGAGCTGCTCCCAGGTGTCATCCTCTTTTACTGTGTTTTTAAAACATGTGTACTTTCATGGATGTATTATTATCGTTGAACGTACATATCATGCAGAAGAAGAGGTTATGTGAAAATAAGATCAGCCGCAATTTATAATGATAGATTTTAATTTATGGTATTAAGATTATTCTTTTAAGTGAACTATTTTCCAATACCTGGAAAATATATATTTAAACCATATTATGAGGCTGAAAATATTGATATTTTTATTCAGCTCCAATTCCACCCAAAAAGAAAAATCATTTTGGTGACATAATTTTAGTAAGATCAGTGCTATGGTTTTTAAGGCTGCACTGTTTATAATATAAGAATGTAGACATTTTTGTAAGATATTACCATCATCATCTTGGTGCAAACATGGTTTCCTGGCAATCAAATTTTGGTGGCTGCCGTAATCCATAAGTACCAAATACTGAAGGAAGAAAACTATATCAAATTCTTTAAAGAAGAGAAGAAAGTTTCTTCGTTTAAATTTATAAAAAATGTTAAGAAAACTGGCATATGACATATTTGCTTTGTGTGCATTTTCTTATCTTTGAATCAAGTCTCAGTATTTAAAAACCCTTTAAGTTAATCTATAAATCTTAAAACACATACATAGATGGAAACAAATTCTTTCAGATGCATTTGATACTGTCTGAGCACGTTCATACTCTCTTTTATAATATTCTCATCTTCTCATACATAATCTTGTGCTGAAACTTTTTAAAAATAGACTTAAGAATAGGGAAGCACCTAATATTCGGTTGGTATACTGCATATTCAGCAGACGGTATACTGCATAGTCAGCAGACAAACCGAATATTTGGTTCGGCCGAATACTTCAATATGCGGCAACCGAATAGTAAACAAAATTACATATTCAACAATTGGTGAAAAAACACATGCTTTTTATACCATTAATGAAAGTACCATAGTACAAAATTAATTCAAACTGTTACTTACTAATATCATTTTCAAAGTAAGTAGTGTAAGAGAAATGTACGAATGTGTAGTGCATTTCTCTTACACTACTTAATGTAAGAAAAAATACTCAGATGTTAATTTAAATTTTTTTTGTTTCTTCAATTTTTCTTAACCCTTTAATGCCTGTTATGAGAAATTCATAAGCAAAAAATTATTTTTCTGTTCATATAATGTTCCTTTAAGTCAAATAATGTAAATATATTAAAAAATTAAGAAAAAGTCCCCCTTCCCAATGGTAGTAGAATGATTTTAAAACTCTTCTAAACATTAAATTGAAACTCTTTAAAAAATTATTTTGTATTTAGTGAAAAAGTAAATATTTTCCCCACACATGAATGGTAACTCTTTCTTCATGTTGAATACTGTTAAAATCTGAGAAAATCTAATCATTGGAAACACATGCTTTCGTTGTTCACTTCATCCATGTTGCTTATAAAATATTATTCATCTATTAATGCTGGAATCTGTGGACTAAAACTATACTATTATTAATTAAAGGTACAATTAATGATTAATGACTTTAAAATTACATTAACATTTTTCCCATAAAAAATAGCATTTAATGGATAATAGCACTTATGCAACCATGGACATTAGAGCAGTGTTTCTCAGCCTGTGCGCCGCGGCACACTGATGTGCCGTGAGATATAGTCTAATGTGCCGCCAGGGCTTTTGAAAAATTATTAAAACTGTGTGGTGTTATATCAGCGATATGACATTTTCTGTTTATCATGTCCTGTCTTGTTCACTTTCAGTAAGCTATACACCAAGAAGAGATAAACTTTTATTTCATAGCATGGAAAACCGTTCTGCCAATTTTTGAAACAGCTGTTTGCAGCAAGACCCATGCAAAAACAGGCTTAGCCCTTTCATTGAATGTATTATTATTATTATTTTTTTTTTTTTTGGTAAATAAACAATTTTTAAAAGTTATTTGTATTAATTGTATAAATTGTAAAGTTATTTGTATCAATTTTTTGGATCACACAACTTTTGCAATTTTTATGTTCCCGCGTGCCGGAAATAATTCTAGATATTTTCAGTGTGCCGTCAGCCATTAAAGGTTGAGAAACACTGCATTAGAGGGTTAAATCTTATGGCGTATTACATTAATTAACTTTACTATTACTAAATCATTTAAACATCAATTAGTAACCACAAAAAACTCATAATAGTAAGTGTTCATAAATATGTAAAGTCAGTTAACTGCTATTACTTATAAAATATGTAGGTGAAAAAAAAATTTCCATCATTTCAGATTTATAAAGATGATTAATAATATGAAAAGGAAACACTTGGAAATTAAATTTTACAATGTTTTAATTTCTGAAGTTTTACACCATATGAAATATTAAATATTGTTTAATAATGAACTAATTAAGTGAATCATTGCAATCAAAGTTAGATTATGATTTATGATTTTTACCAAATATTCGGTATTCGGACGAATATTCGGTTAGAATTTTAACTGAATACAGTAGAACCTCGATCTATCATTTTTCAAGGGGTGCGTAGTAAAAAACGATGCATGCGGGAAAACTAAGAATGCAGGTTATAGTCAAAATACGAAGAAAACAGTATTTATGAATACACACAATGTATACAGTATACTAAAAATACTATACTTGTTACCAAACTGTAAAAGAAACAAATTGAAGTTGTGTAGAAATTAAGGGATACTTATTTTAAAATAAAAATCAGTAATTTTACACTGGGTTTTTCAATAATCTTTTAATTAAACAAAGTTTTCAAGATTTACAATTTTTTTTTTGTCTTTTAATGATGTGTATTCATGTTTGTATAGAAAAGTCATACAATTTCAAATACCGTTATTGCGTAGGATAAACTGGCACTAGTGTTGGCTCAGTCTCATTGGCGTGAATTCTCAGCTTCTTCGCGATTATTTTCCTTTTTTATGTCACATTTTTTCCATTCTTAGGATACCACACGTTGCTACTTCTAAATCAATGGAAATATAATCACTGCATTTCATGTCATACTCATCCCTGCTAGATATAAGAACTCTTCACCTATATCATCATCAACCCAAGATATCATACCAGGAAGTAATTAGATTTGTAAGCCATAGATCCACTTGATCATCAATTTCATTTCAGTCAGAAGAAACATTTTACAACGATGAACACGGGAAAGCGAATTTTTGACGAACAATACATGCGGGTTTTGTTAACGTTATTTGAATACAGTTTGTGCAGGGACCATAGAAATAAAACGATGAATGCGAGAACGATAGATCGGGGTTCCACTGTATTCGGTATATCCCTAATTAAGAAACTTCAGGAAATTGATAATAGATAACCCGAAAAAATAAATACACCTCTGCCATCACAGAGTGCAGAGGGGCAGGGATTTAAAAAAATTTCAAGCTGCCAATAAAAATGAACTTAAAATGCCAATCAAACCAAATATGACTATATTCAAAAGAATTTGAATAATAGATCTTGATAAAGAAGAAACCGTAGGCATCTACAAAATAAACATTACATTTAATAAAATAAATAAAAAAGGAAGCTGTTCATGACGTAGCTTATGCCTCAATCAAAGAAGATGGCAAAAATGATCCTGGGCAAAGAACGGGACATTGGCGGCAATGATGAAGAAAGCAGAGAACTATCTCGCGATGACTATGGTCATGATAGATGATCAAAAAGGCACTTTCCACCCAAAACCTTCTTTTAACAGGGTTTTATGGCGTATTTTTTTTACTTGGAATAAAAATAGGTCTGTTTAATTGTTTAACTTTAAAGAAAAATATTTTAAAGTTCTATTTTAATAAACAATTTAATATCTTAATTTAAAATCTGAAAGTAACGGTACTAAGATCTAGTTTCAAATTAATTTCAAAACAGAGCTGCGGTTCTCATTGGTTGTTTAAAATTCCAAAGGATATCGCGTTACAATATTTTAAACAATTTTTAATTGAGTGTACCTATTAAAAATGAATTTTTATTTTAAAAATACAGACTTTGTGGATTATTGATAGAGCTTATGCAGCACTGGATAGTATCACTGGATATACGACAGAGAAGTCGGATATCCGGTGAATCTGCTTTGGATATCCAATGAGGTACCAGATATTGAAAAATCCGGATATTGTATATTTACTAAATGTGCAGTGCATCCCTAGTGACACAACTGCTGAAAATAGTGAGAAAAGTTACTTGGATCAAGCCCTGCGAATGCCTAAGCGCTTTTCAGGGCCTTTTTTAGAGTGTGTCCGAAGTGGTGTAAGGGGCCGAAATGTGTTTTAATATATCGAAGAAAAATAAAGATATCCATACAAACCTTGCATTAAAATGTAATGAACATAAATTCATAAAAACTTCGGAATTTTTTTTAAAAATAGATCTCAATAGGGGGTAGTTGACAAAGGTGTTTTTCACATATGTTTTAGCTCCTGAGTGCTGTCAATTTCAGGCAAAAAATTTTGTCTACCCAGTAAAAGGGCGAATCACTTTTCAAGGATTTCAAGATTGACAAAAAACACCAGGCTTGACATTTTCCAATGATTTATTGCCAACTTTGTCATCAAAATAATGTCCCCAAAACTGTACCTAGCTTTACGGTATCTTCCATATTCGTGGAGAAATTCCCTAACTCTACTGCTTATTTAATTGGAATATTGGTGTCTATACACATGTAAATAAAGGTGAAGCATAGTTAGAATGTGGTTGGAGAGGATTTTAAAACAGGTTTAGTAGGTTAATATCTAGATGTCAATTTTGAGGAAGTATTTAATAGAACCAGGAAGACAAATATGGCACATTAGCAGATTGTGATGTGCATTCCAAGCAGATTTCAAAAGCGTAAGTATACTTAAAAAATATGCCTAAGGAACATTTTAAAACAGTTCTTGAAGGCAATTAAATCTATAACCAAAATATGCTTAATATTTATTTGTATTTTTTAGTTTAACAATATCCATACTGTGCGAAGAATGGGTACTTCAGCTTGTTAAAAGCTCTAGGTTAGCATTAAATTTAAAATATTTGTCTAAAATAAAGTAAACATATAAAGTTTTGAATTCACTTATAGCCAAGGCCGTAAGCAGGGGAGGGGCCCGAGCCCCCACCGAAATTTATCCTTTTTTTTAAACTACCTTAAGAGGAACAGCTGATCATGGACGAATATGTCTGGAGGAACTTAAACATAATGATGGGAATTTTAGAGCTAGAGTACAGAGCTCTGATGCGGTCTGATTTCGGTTCAGAATAAAATGCAGAGACAATATCCTTGGTGAACATGTTTTATCATCGGGAAATAATGCCTTATATACAAGTCCTACTGTCCAGAATGACTTAATTAGTTCAATAGGTAAAGACATACAATCACAAATAATAAGTAGAAATTTAAAAGCGAAATATTTTCCCGTATTAACCGATGGAAATAGACATAAGACAGACCAATTCTCTTTGTTCATTCAATGTATTGACACTGAAGAATGTAAAATGCGAGAAGATTTTTTAAAATTTGTCTCAGTTTTTAATTTAACTAGAAGCAATTTAGCTGAGATAATAAAATCTAGTATTCTTGAAATTGGTTTAAATATCTCTTTACTTAGTGGTCAAGGATATGACGGTGCCTGCAACATGAAAGGACAGTTTAAAGGAGTTCAAGCACTCATTCAAAAGGAATACCCAAAAGCAGTATACACCCATTGCATTTCTCACTGTTTGAATCTTTCACTGGCTGGTTCCTCTAAGGTGAAAATGTATAAGAAACGTTTTAGGGACAATATCAGAAACATGCACATTTTTCCGTTCTTCTGCCAATCGAGCCCTAGAAAATATTATAGATAACCACGGAAATGCTAATGATATTACAAGAGCATCTGTGTTGCACAAAAATATTTGCTCCTATGATTTTCTCATTGAATTAATAATTTCCGAAAAAATATTAGGTATAACTCACCCACTGTCCGAATATTTGCAGAACAAGTAGTTGGATCGCCATATTGCACTTGAAAGAGTAGATTTAGTGATAGAAAAAATTTTAAGTATTAGAGGAAGAATGCCGAAGAAGAATTTAGGAATTTATTTTCAAAAGCAAATACATTGGCTTCGGAATTATATCAGATTTGCCCCGCCGAGTTTGTTCTCGGAGACATCGAGAAAACTATCCTAGCAGCTCTCCTGAGGAATATTACAGACCAGGGGCATAGCCAGAAATTTTTCATGGGGAGGGTTACGACTACTGCAACTCACATATATGCATACATGTGTGTGGTGAGGGAGTGAAGAATATGCATTTTGTATGGTAAAAAATTCCTCATGGGGGGGGGGTTATGACCCCCCTAACCCCACCCCTTGGCTACGCCCCTGTTACAGACAATCAGTTTTTATTCTGTATTTGGAGGAATAGTAGTAGCATTAACAGAGCGCTTCACAGCACATAAAAATGAAATTGTTGCTCTTCATAATCTAATGCAATAGCACTGCATCCAAAAGTCATTTTATGATATAGAACCTAATATAGAAAGTCATTTTATGAATAGGTGAATGTGATTTAGATAGCTAATGAGGTTTCAGATATTGAAAAATCAGCCGGATATTGGATATTTGCCCGATATACAGTGCATCCCTAGTGACAACTGCTAAAAATAGCAGGGTTGGACGGTATTTACCGTCTGATGGTATTTACCGGTTTTTACTACGGTTTTTACCGTCTTTGGAAAAACATGTTTTTACCAGGGTTTTTACAACCTTTGAGAAAAACTTAATAATTTGACTATTTTTTGTCACTTTTTGAAGATTTATCTCTCCATCAATGGCTGAGAGGTTCTGCTATCGAAACTGGATGGTGGGAGGTGCCAGGTTCATACCCTGATTGTGCCTGTTTATCTAGCTGTTCGGAGTTTTCCGTGGATTTTTTTTTTCAGAAATTGCACATAAATACTGGATAGGATCCCTTAGGAATAGGAAGGTATTCCCCAATAGGATTAGGATCCTAGTGCAGTCAATTGGCCATAATCCACAAGCAACCAATGAAGATTTATCTGCTATTTTTTCATTTTCACAGGGAAACTAAGTTCAGGACATTTAATATCACTATTTCCATTTCTATATAACAATATTCACCTAATTCAGTGTCTGATTTGGTAAGTAAAAGAATGCTATACGAAAATAGTTCATTTTAAGGAATATAATAAACACAGAAAACTTTGATCCATGTTTTCATCTTACAAGAAATTCAAATTTATAGATAATGCACATTTATCAATATTAAACTTATTAAAACTATTATTATGAGAAGGCACATTACAATAGTTATTACAATTATGTAATGCAGTCTAGTTTAATAATTTTTACTTAAAGGAAAATTGTAAATATACTTTTACTACACTTAACTTATCTTAATCATTTTAATGAAAACTAAATGCTTACAAATATTATTTGTTACATAATGTAGTTTGCACAATCACATAATGTAGTTTGCATCATCATGATGTCCTGATGATGATATATCCACATCAATTACATGAGAATACAGTTTTAAAAATAGCATTAATATACAGTTTATGACTCGGGGAGTTTATTGTATCGTTAGGTTTTTACCCCTTTTTCCCAGGTTTTTACCGGTAAAAACCTAGTTTTTACCATGCCCTGGTAAAAACCAGTTTTTACCGGTAAAAAGCCAACCCTGAAAAATAGTGAGAAGAGTGACCCAAACCGACCCACCGCAAATGCCTAAAAGTGTTTTCCAGGATTTTTTAGAATTTGTGTCCTAACTGGTTAAGGGGCCAAAATGTGTTTTCATATATCAAAGGAAAATGAAGATAGCCATACAAATCTTCCATTAAAATGTAATGAACTTAAATTCATAAAAACTTTAGGGAATTTTGTAAAAAAATAGATCTCAATAGGGGTTAGTTGACAAAGGTGTTTTTCATGTATATTTTAGCTATTAAGTGGAGTTAATTTCAGAAAATTTTTTTTTTGTCTACCTGGTAAAAGGGCAAATCACTTTTCAAGGGTTGCAATGCAAGATTAAACGTCAAAAAAAAAAACAACAGGGCTTGACATTTTTCATTGTCATTCCATCTACCAATCAGTCTTTAATGTATTGCTTTTAAGACTAGTATTACTTAAAAGAACGCACTACTTGACTGGCCGTTGATGCCATACATTTAGATTCACAAGCTGAGAGTGGTAGCTATAGTATGCGATTTTATAAACTTTTATTTTTCACATCGTTGCTTTAAAACTTGCAAATTAAGTCAGTGAATAATCAGTCAATTTTTCTATGCTCTCAAAATCATCCACTTAGGACAAAATTGTTTTATTTGCAGGCCAAAGAAATATTTTTTACAGTTTTATACTGTCAATTTATTTATTAGTATTCTAGGCTCTTTATTTAAAGCATTTAAACTTATTTAATCATTAATCTAATTGTTTTTAAAAATCTGATATTTTTTATTTAACAAAAAAATGATTTTCTTGTTTATCAAGTTGATTTCAGTACATCCTGGTTTAGACATTGAAAATCTGAAATGTTTGTCATCGCTACAATTGGCTCAGTATGCCATATGACTCACTGCATTTTCAAGCATGTCCCAATGCCATCTGATTTTTAAAAAAACATCAAGGAAGATCCAGGTTACTTTTCGTGCTCCTTCATTTGTAAATAATTAATCATTAGATCATCTGCAAGGGGGAATTAATCATTAGATCATCTGCAATCTGAAAAAAGGGTGCAGATTTCTATTGCTAGATTGACGCAATAGAAGAAGTGTTCAACAAGTGCGATCTCATCGATGCAAGTACATGATGACAGCTATTCTCCCTTCTGTACCCATCATTGCTTCCCGTATGGATACTTGAATTCCTACGATGTAGCCCAACGCAAATGCTTGCTCGACACTAGAGCATTGTGACAACCAGGTCTGGAAGCAACGATGAGAACAAAAGAGAGAATTGCAACAATGGGAGCGAACAGGATAAAGTCCAGAAGACACTATTTACTGTGACTTAACTTTATGATGGCTTTTTCATTTGCTTAACCCTTTCCCAATGCTGAAAAAAGGGCAGCCATTGCCATCGCTCGACTTAACTACCAGCAAGATGGCGGACGATCGAAACGTTCATCGCGTGCCACAGATCTAGAGACCCTTTTTTGGTGACAGCTGGCTGTGCTTAGCCAGCTGTCATCAAAAGCCATCATCAAAAGGGCTTTTGATGACAGCCATTGGGCAATCTATCCAGCTGTTCTCGCATTCTTCCATTTTTCAGCAGATGTCAGTGCTGTTAAAAATAATCGTGACAATTTTTTTTATGGGAAATGTCGTGCTAAAAAGTAAAGAATTCTTGTGGAGCTATGTCACCTGCAAATATTTTTTATTAAAGGGTTAATCAATGACCACAACACAAACCATGGAACAAAGAATGGTCATATAAACAAAGAGATCGGTGTATAGTTCTTACTAAGAAAAAATGTGCAATTTTGTTGCCTGCCATGGGCTCTACTTTACCTGGGTATGCCATTGGGAGAAATAATAATGGCTAAGCACATTTACTAAAATCTACTGAAGAAAAAAAACAGAAAACACTAGTAATATTCGATTAGTCTGAAAATTACTCTTTTAATGTAATTTAAACTACTAAAAATTACAGCAGCAACACCGAAAGCTTATCTATTCATTCTAAATTTCCATAAAAATACCTTTAAGAGTATTGATTATATTTACAAATTTACAATAGAAGTAATGTACTATACTACATTTGAGTGTAGACACACACATGCACACAAAGAAAACTTTTAAAAAAGAATCCTCATGCGTATTGGATTTGCATATTGTAATTTCTCTTAAGTTTGTTAAAACGGTGGATAGTCTTACAGTTTTACCTTGAAAGGCGTTAAACAGATTTTATATCAATCTATCTTATATGTGATAAATGCCCATCTTTAGTCATGTGGGAATACCATGAAATAAAGAAAATTAAAAAGAAAATAAGCTATTGAAATATAATGTAATGAAAATTCTCTCAATTCAGACACAAGTTGGAAGATTCAAAAGATGTTAGCTATAATTCATACTGAATCACAATACTTAAGTGTGGATTTTATGCAGTGGCGTACAGCATGGCTGCTCATAAGATAAGAATAATTTTAGTGAGGGATCTTGAATTTTTGTGGGAAAGGACTCATCTCAGGCTTTGAAATATTTTATAACGAAAACAAAACAAAGCTACAAAAGAATTCAGAATGCAGTAAAAATGTTCAAATCACAATCCCCACTGTGCGGAATGAATTATTTTTAAAATGACATTAAGTACTTTCCAATCCCTATGCTTTTCATTTTTTTTTTTTTTTTTCATTTGAAAATTAAAAACCATTATTTTTTCACATGTTATACAAAGAACGGGCAAAGGTGCATACTTTCTATAAACAAGTCACTGACTAGAAGACTTCCAAAAAAGTTATTTTTCCTCACGCTTCGTCCCTTTTCTCATGGAACTTTATGGTCTCCTACCTTAAATAATTACAAAATTACATGATAAAAAATTCATAAATCAGGCCACACTACGGACGAGTGGATAGAACACTCAACATACAACATGGTAAGATGACTAAAGTGTGAAGGTCCAGGGTTCTGTCCTGCCTTGCTGCTGTCGATCTAAGGTTTGAAGCTTTGGACGGTTTTCTCCAGATGTATCGTGAATACGCGTTAGACGTCCCCCGCCCATTGCACCCCTTCTAAGCAGATAACTCTTGCGTAGCTTTTCCTTAACACAACAACATTAATAAATTATCAATATATAGCTCTTATGTGTTCGTGATATAAGTAGTATTATTGTTAATAAAAGTGTTTTCAGCCATTAATCGAGCACTTGATTTGTAACAAAAAGGTATTTTTAACTTCATATACTGAAGTAATTAATCGATTTAACATGAATTCCAGCTGAAATGTAGCATCTATTTTCATTTTTAGTTCAAGTGTTTATACAAATACTTATTGAATCATTTGCATAATGAATGTAAAAGGATGTACAAAGCGCTAATTAATACACAAGTAAAGAAAAGGACGAAAATATTAAAATATTTTGCAAGAGGGCTTAGACCGTTGAGTTTTAGAGGGGGAAAATTAAAGGACATAGTGTCAATTTAAGTAGGTTAATTTTGAGTTTTACAATATACGAGAAAAAGCAGCTCATGCCAATTGACATTTGGAGCTTTGTACACCATTCCATTCCTAATTTACATCCTCATTAAAAGGAAAAGGAAATTTCCGAGCATTGACTTACTCTAGAAAAGTGTGGCAGGAAACTTCAGCTCCATATATTTACTATGCGCCGTGGCTTATACAAATGGTTTGTGTGTGTGTGTGGGGGGGGGGGGGGGAGATTCAACCCCTCCCCCTTTTGTGAATGTATTTTTAACATAAAGTCTATACATTTATAATTTTAAACATATAGATTACGACTTTTATTTAACCTAAAGATTACTTCCCCTTATCTTGGAAGAAGTCAATGCACACCACTGATTATTAGGGTGGTTTCAAAAAAAAATTTGTTTTAATGTTAAACTCTCACCCCCCACTTTGGTGACACTATGTGAGTTAATGCACCTGTTAAAATATTAGATCATTAAAGGTTATTTAGAGGCAGCTCAAAGACTTCAAAGTTTTCTAATTTTAGTGTCAAACTTTGTATTATAACGATAGTCAATACAGTAAATAAATACAGTATGGGACCTTTTATCCGGCAACCTCGGGACCGACCTCATTCCGGTTTATGGAATTTGCCGGTTTTCGGGTCGCTGCCGAAAAATTAACCCTTTGTGCACAGTAAAATTAAAAAAGAAC
Source organism: Cheiracanthium punctorium (assembly GCA_038373885.1). NCBI lineage: Eukaryota > Metazoa > Arthropoda > Arachnida > Araneae > Cheiracanthiidae > Cheiracanthium > Cheiracanthium punctorium. Next base: position 54,545 of record JAWZYV010013893.1, read on the forward strand.
CGGTCTTTAAATACAAGTAGCTTTTATGATAATTACTGCATATAATTATGTAAATAGTAAGGCTTTTAAAATAAAAATAATTAAATTTATCAAAACTTACTGTAAAATAAAACTTTAATGCTGCGAATCGCGGTATCCACGTATTCTGTCAGATATGCAAAATCGTCGCTACGGGAGAGAACCATGGTCCCCGCTCCCGCCGCTACGCACGCTCGCCTCCGCGTTTGGAAAGACGGTAGACATTATATAGCTTACATGATGGCCAAAAACAATATACCTCGCTCGCTCCCTTGATAACATCATTGTGATGACAATTAAAATCAGTTGCAGCCCTTTTAAAATATGGTTAAATATTGAAGAAAAAATACTAATTGAAAAAAATATACGTATAACTAGTGAAATCTCTGTCGGAAGTATTGGCTTCCGTAATTGGAGCTTCCCATAAAGCAGCTCGAATTACGAAAATACGTTGAGAAAATGCCCACTATTACGAAACAAAATTAAATAAACGAGACCGTACAATTAGATCATATACAATTTTGAGAGGAGAAAAGCTAACATTTAAACATTTATTTTTTATTTTGTTTGAACATTTCATTAATCTTTAGCTGTTTCAATGTTCCCCACAAAAATATAGAGACAATCTGAGGCACGCCGAAATAGAGAAGTAACCCGCCTGCTTTCTCCCTAACACACGCAGCTGTAACGTAACCCATAACAGGAAAAGGAAAAACTGTTTAATTAAAAGGACACAGGGGCACAATTTAAATAAGTAAAAGCTCGACTATCCGGAAAGCACGGGAAATGCGAATGCCGGATAAGTGAAAATTCCGTATAGTTAAGCTTGTTAAAAAAAAAAAATGTTTGTCGACAAAGCTGTTAAAGGGGGGGGGGATCTAATCGGAAATGTTTTGGAATGTTAATCAATGCATGTTGAAAAACACTCATAAATAAAAATAGATCGGTAAACACGTGCGTACTGATCTATTTTTAATTGTGTGTTTTTAACAAAGTTTTAAATTGTATTTATGATAATATTCGTTTATATTGCAGTGTTACAAGGCAATAATACCATTGCATTGTTGGGGAGAAAAATAATAGTAAATTAAAAATAAAACAACTTATCGATTTCTAACAGGTAATTTCCTTAAACTAAGAGAATGATTAATGAAATAAATACAAACAGTAATGTTTTCTCTGTCCCCCTCCTTCCCTCTCGAGCTTCTCTTCAGAGATAACACTGTTGAATCATCGGAATGCAGATGGGCAAAATAAGTAGGTCCGGACTCACTAGCTATAAATATGTAATCAGCACTTTTTCTGTTTTGGCTATCGGTACGGAGCTGATTTTTCTCCGTGCTCGCCTGCACAGCTGTAAATTGTTTTGTTTTTGTAAAGTGTGTCCGTCATATTTGTTTTGTGAGCATTTTGTCTGTTTATTTTTTTATACTACCATAATTCCTGGAATTATTGATAACCTCTAGCGTCTAGCAGTTAGAAATTTGCATCCTCTTTCCCCGTTCTAAGTTTGGACAGTTGTGATTCGCAGTAGGAAATAGTCATTGGAGAAGACCTCTCCCCAAGGGGGGGGGGGGGGGCGGAGCCGAAATTTTCCGGTTACTTGAATGCCTAATAGTCGAGATTTTACATAGTGGAAAAAAAAAATATGGTATCTAGATCAGTGAGCCTTAAAAAAAAAAAAAAAAGAAAGAAAGAAAAGAAAAAAAAAACTGAAATTGGGGAAAGTGCCGGTTTTTGGAACTTTCCGGATAAAGGGTCCAATACTGTATCAGTAAATCAAAGGTAATAACTAATAGTTTTTTAATGAATAGTAATTTAGTTTTATTATATTTTATCATGAAACACTACCTATAAAAATACAACCAAGATATTGTCAAGTAACGTTGTCCCTAAAACTAAAAAACTGAACAAATTAAAGTGCACATTAGGATGGATTAGAAATTCATTGCTTTGGGTTTAGGAAGTACTGGTATTAGCAGTCTGCATGGTAGCACCCCATCTTCATCAGTGTAGTCTTCTCAGAGGTTTTGAACTGCTTCCTATGGGTCTCAACCACTTGCAAAAGATATTGCTTCTGCTCTTCATTTTTGGTTAGTTTGCCATTGAACTGAGTAATAAGAGCGACACCTCTTTCAGCACAGAGTCATTAACTACTTTAATACCTTTCACTATATCTCTGGTTTTCTTGTAAGAATCTTATCCCTTCCATTCTGAGGGATCTACTTCTAAGAATGAAGTATCAAGTTGCATTGAATTGAAGAGCGTTAGAGACTTCACTGTCACAAAATCTTCTAAAGATTTTAGGTGAATGTTATTTGTTTTGTCATCAATTCAATTGCTTTTGTGTCATTTCTTTTCCTAAACCTTGAACCATGCTCACTTTTGTTTCTGCAGACACATTGTTACAAAACAAACTGAGCCCATCCAGTTCTTCTCCTAGGTACCAAAGATGCCGTTTTATTGCAGTTGTTACCTTGCTTGCAATGTTTTTGTTGAATTCTGCATATTTGTGAAGTTTTACCAAAAACTGCAGATCATGAACAGAGCTTCTGTTGCAATAGTAGCAGTAAACCAGTGCTTCATATATAAAAGTACTACAAACAGGTTAAACTCTATCAAAGCATTCTTCTGTCTTGGTGTTAGTTTAAACTGTTGACGAAATAGCCATATCTTCAAAGAATAAATAATCTTTGAAGATATCCACCGTGCATGATGGAAGGCACCCGGAGCTCTGAAGTGAATACCTTTAGGAGGAGTTTTGCCCCAAAAGATCAATACTAATTCAAGAAATTCTCGGTAGTCATCGTGGGGTGCTTCTCATTTCGTAAAGTTGTAAAGGCAAATTCTATAGCATTTTTCTTCAGCTCTTGCAGTTCAGTAGCAACCATTCTTTGACCAATCTCATTAGTTTTACATGTTTCAAACTTTTGTTGATCAATGAAGTTCCCATGTTCTTTAAACTTTTTAAAAAGAAGAATATTTGGTCCAGATGATGGCCCAAAACACAGAGTGAATACATCTGCAAGAATAATTTTATGGATATGATGTCGGACATGCAAAGTACAGCAGGTTTCTTCCTATGTTTTTTGGAATGAGAGTGCAAGCTCCAGAATTTATGCCAGTGTTGTTTGATGTAGTATCAAAGCATAATCCCTTGATTTGCTTAGTTAATTTCCATTCTTCTAAGGTTTACACTGTAACTGCTGCTATTGCTTCACCTGTTTCCATTTGGGATTTTAGGGACTCCAAGTAACTTTTCTAATCCACCTCCTGTAACTAAGATTAAAAGCCCATCTATTTTCTCTCTGCCACTGCAAGAAATCCCTGGAAGTATTTTCCCATCCCAGTGTACCACAAAACTTATATCAGGATTTGATGCACTAAAAACATCTTTAACATTTTCTGCCATTTCCTTTTGGTAAGACGTTCTTGCTTTTATTGTAGTGATCAACTTTAAGGCCTAAACTGTTTACAGTTGCTGCAATAACATTATTTTGAGTTGGAGTAGATGATGTTATTATTTGGAGTTGGAGTAAAAATTATTTAGAGTTCGAGAAGTTATTATGCGAGTTCCAGACAAGGACTAATCCTTGTCAGAACCTTAAATTATACTAAACTTGTTGTCACTAAAACAAATATCTACTTTATAAACACATATTATTGCTATACCAATTGAAATGTAAATTCTTATACAGAAAACATGTTGTTTTCCATATACACTAAAGGCTAAAACTTTAAAGCCTTTGAGCTACCTCTAAATAACCTTTAAATGATCTAATATTTTAACAGAGGCATTAACTCGCATAATGTCACCAAACTAGAGGGTGAGAGTTTAACTTTTCCAAAAAAAAAAATTTCTCCATAGGCAGCAAAACCACCCTACTGATTACGCATCTGCACATTAGGGTGGAGCGAAAAACACTTTCTCGAAATTCACATTGCCCAAGTCATTAAATGGTGCGAAACTGATAAGAACAAATTGTCTCCAAATTTCAGCTCAAAATATTGCTATCTTCAGGTTCCACATCTCAAGCGAATATATTCCCAGTGTCTTTTTTAGTCTTTTATGAAATTCTATTGAAATAATTACATTTAATTAATTAATACTCCGATAGACCTGCTCTATCAAGAATAACAGCTAGTTAGGGCATTGGGTCTGTCTTGGAGATTTAGGGAATCTCATCGTCAGACGTTTTCCGACATTTGACTTCCTGACTAATGAAATCGTCATCATTTTCTGAGGTGAATTCCATTTCAGAATCAGATCCTAAGTCGACGCTTGCTTCTAAATATAGGATTACCAGCACTGGCATGTCATAATCACGTACTAATAAAGCAATTTAATAATGAAAACATCACTAATTATTCTATTAATTAATTAAACATTATTATTTTAATTAAAATGTGCTAGAAATATATTTGCTTGAGTTGTGGAACCTGAAAATGACACTATTTTGAGTTGAAATTTGGAAACAATTTGTTCATATGAGTTTCGCACCATTTAATGACTCAGGCAATGTGAATTTTGAAATAAAGTTTACTTCGCTCTACCCTACTGCACATTCTTTGTAAGTGCATAAAATGTTTGTAAGTAATAATTACAACAAAAAGAAAAAAACAGGTCTTTTGCTTGAAATTACCAAAGTGATATGATAATTTAAAGAGGGGGCCCCACAAAAGGGATGTTTGCTTCCGAGTGGCTTTTTGAGGCCCAGGTCATGTTTTTCTTGAATACAAATAAAGGAAACAAAAGGTCATTAGTTAAAGAGCTTTGACTCTAAAAATACTGGCATACAAATTTAGCTTTTAAAAATCAGCTGTACATACTGTAATACAGCGGAGCTGTTAGCTGTTTTCTAAGCAGTAAGCAAATTTTTTTGTTTTCTGATTAAACCGTGCTAGGTGATCTGTTTAGAATATTAGATGTGCAAATCTAAAAGTTATAAAAGGCGAGAAGTTGGGGAAAATAGGCAAATTGATTTTGAGGGCTGGAATTATTACAGAATTATAGAATCAGTGAGTTAGAGGTCAGTAACTATATAGTAGAAATTCGCATTTTATCCGATGATATATACTCATTCTACCCAATCCTATGGGTAAAATAGGTATAATGACTGCTTTAAAAAAATATGTTGATACAGTATTTAAAATTTAATCAATATTCTTACAGGTTGGTTTCTTTTATTACTAAGACGTATAATGTATCAGGTTGTAACGAAAGTTTTCCGCCATATCTGCCTGAAAAACTAACTTCTAACTCCTTAGATAGCTGTATTTGAACTTTCGGTACCAAACCTACACAGTGTCACATTATACAACAATAGTACTTAAAGCTGTACTCATAATTTGTTGATATTCTAGAGCTGACTTTTTGCAACATAACTGGAAGTTAATGATGGTTCTAATCCTCTAGAGCTATAGTTCCATTTGGAGACACCTTGTACTTAATGATAACTATATTTTTCAGAGATTTCACAACACAGTGTTATAAAGTAAGCCTCTTTCTTTCAAATGTCAAAAATAGTTCGACAAAATATGAGCAAATACGCCAATGCGAACTGTGTTCTGACGATGTTTGCGGTGGCGGGAAACTTTTGTTACAACCCAATATATAATCTTTGCCCCCCCCCAAAAAAAAAAAATTACAAATTTCCAAAAATGATGAATTGTTTTAACTAAATTTTTGCATGGAAAATCTTATTTTATCTTATCCAAAATAAAAATAATAATGCTGAAACGAATATCTTAAACCGAAGAGACTTCAAATTGTTTTCAGCAGACTGAACATTATTTCAAGAATAATGGAATTATAGTGAAACTTTTATGAGCTACCACCTACATGAAGTGACCCATTTTTTACCCTGTCTACAGTCTACTTAATGTTAAAAGGTCCTTTAGAAGAGACCATGCAACCCTCTATAACAGGGTTTAAGCCGAGTACAAAAGTTCTTCAGCAAAAAAGCTAAAATGAGAAAAAAAAGCTGTAGCAAAATACTAAAAGGCTGCAAGAGAAACGGTTTTCTTGTTAGTGTAAAGAATTTTTTAGATATAATTATAACTTTCAAGTTTCTGTTGAATTGTGCATTCTAGATTTTTTTTTTCTTTGAGAGTCTACATGATAGTCTGATATTTTTAATTTAGCAAAGGGTCAGCAGCTGCATATTTTCATGGGCCCCCCTACAGCGACGGCCAGACCCACTGATGTTTTTTTTTTTTGGGTCTCGCAAAGGGCCAGCATAAACATATTTCCGAGGGGGCCCCTAAAGCGATGGCCGGACCCACTGATGTTTTTTTGGGTCTCGCAAAGGGCCAGTATTAGCATATTTTCAAGGGTACTTTCTATTTTGTTTTTAATAGTTTGTAATTTTTACTTTAAATACTTCCATTTTAAGAAATATTTGGTTTTCCTAAATTGACATTTGTTCACGTTTCCGTATGTATGGTATATCTTGCGAAAATGACTGCAAAAATCAAGCGCGCTCCCTCTATGCTGAATCTGGCAGCCTTTTGCGTCATACGGACATTGCTGAACGAGAAAAACCAAATTAACGGAACCCAGAGATTATGACCCGAACACAGCAGAAGAGGTTGGAATCCAGAGACGTTCTACAGAAAAGCACCAAATCGCCAGTTTGTTGACAATCGCCAAGCGGTGGATAAAGCACATTTTCATCGGATTTGGAATAGGAAAAATAGTGGAAATAGGGCATTTACACAGGCATATCTAAAATTAAACTAAATAACACCTATATACCAATCATTTATTATATAGTAAAAAGTAAAATAGATTATGCTGATTTTTGTTTTCAGGCACAGCGTGTACAGCTATCTAAACTAGGCAACCAGTGGCCCGTTTTTAACTAAAAAAACCTCAGTGGATTCAGCAACCTAGCTGTACAGCTATCTAAACTAGGCAACCAGTGGCCCGTTTTTAACTAAAAAAACCTCAGTGGATTCAGCAATCTAGTTGTACAGCTATGTAAACTATGCAACCAGTGGACCGTCTTTAACTAAAAAAACCTCAGTGGATTCAGCAACCTAGTTGTACAGCTATGTAAACTACGCAACCAGTGGACCGTTTTTAACTAAAAAAACAACAGTGAATTAAGCAACCTAGTTGTACAGCTAATGTAAACTGGGCAAACACTGGCCCGTTTTCAACTCAAAAAAAACATCGGTGGATTAAACAACCTAGTTGTACACCTCTTATAAAGTCAGTATGATTAGAATAGCACATAAATAGCACTTACGAAAACATAAAACACATCGAATATCAATTTAAAATTCACATTAAAAACCTTAAACATTTGAAAGATTCGTTAAAAAAGAGCACTTACCTTTATTTTTTTTTTAAATAACCGCTCAGAAATGTCCCCAACACCCACCGGCTTATAACGTAACACCATGCTTTCTTTTATTTAGCTCTATATTCACACCATATTTCTATCAAACACACACAAAAGAATGCTCCTTTTCCTTTCAAAACATAAAAAAAACTCCACATCCACACATAAATACTGACGACGAAATTCCCCGATACGCTTACTAACCTACGATAAAGAGTCCGTAAAACAGAATCAAAACCACAGGGAAAAGCCAACACAAACTTAATCCACTCTATCACTCGCCACAAACAAACAACTACCGTCATTCAATTAGCACTGAATGAATATCCCATACTTCAAACACCCCGCGTTTCATTATGGTTACCAGTCTAAACAATCACCGCCAGGGTGCCTCACTGCAGCTGAGCATCGCCGTTGACGGCGCCAGAGCCAACGCCAAATCAATTTGTAAACAAAACATCAAATGTAAACAAGTCACCGTATACGGAATATAGTCCTTTACTTTAAATACTTCCATTTTAAGAAATATTTGGTTTTCCTAAATTGACATTTGTTCACGTTTCCGTATGTATGGTATATCTTGCGAAAATGACTGCAAAAATCAAGCACGGCCTCTATGGCTGAATCTGGCAGCCTTTTGCGTCATACGGACATTGCTGAACGAGAAAAACCAAATTAACGGAACCCAGAGATTATGACCCGAACACAGCAGAAGAGGTTGGAATCCCAGAGACGTTCTACAGAAAAGCACCAAATCGCCAGTTTGTTGACAATCGCCAAGCGGTGGGATAAAGCACATTTTCATCGGATTTGGAATAGGAAAAATAGTGGAAATAGGGCATTTACACAGGCATATCTAAAATTAAACTAAATAACACCTATATACCAATCATTTATTATATAGTAAAAAGTAAAATAGATTATGCTGATTTTTGTTTTTCAGGCACAGCTAGGATATTTGCTATCATGGCGAGATGAAATATGTGCTAAGAATTATGTATAAGAATATATGGAGAACTGTTTTGATGGACAACCAGAATGAGAAATTGTTATCCATCATGCGAAAACCCCAAAAAAAATCGCCAAAGAGTCGTCAGAGTATGAAAAAAGTCGCCATTCGTGACAAATATCCTATCTATGTTCCTTTCTTTCAACTCAAGTTGATCAATAATCTGCTTATTGTGATAAAAACGAGAAAGTTATAAGAACTAAGAAATAAAGTTAGAAACAATGTACGAAATAGCCTGGAAATTACCATGCATCCAAAACGTCTCCGGGGCAATTATGAGCAGTTTTTTTACTTCCTAGCCAAGCGGCAGTTCAAAAAATAACACTTTACTTCAAAATGGAACTTAGCATTTAAAATTTATTAAGCATAGATAATTATGGTTATGAATGACTACAAACTATACATACACCCACGTAAAATATATTAATATCAAATTAGAATAATCATATCCAAAGCGGGATATAAATCCATACGTAACCCAAACAAAGGACCCAAACAAAATAACAAAATTTTGTTGCCAAAACAAAAATGATGAATATTCAAAAGAATGACTATTTGCTTTTTCTTAAGAGACTTCAACCAATAAAAATCATTACTTCCTTTCAAAAAGAAAAAAAAACCTTCTTTTGCTTTTCTATTGAGTTATTTATAATATCTCAATAATCTGGGCTTATTTTATATGAATATAACATTAATGCATTTTGAGACATCTTTATTGTAATGGCAACGATGGTCAGTGGAATGAATAGTTGAATGAATCTTCTTGATTCATGATCCCACCACAGACCAGGACGATCATCGGCAAGCGGCAGACCGGCGAAATAGCGTCAGCCTTTCAAAGGAAAATAAGATCCCCTTTTAAACCCCTTAACGGGTTAAAAATTTGTGACGCAGCATTTCACTTTATAGCATATGAATTTTAAATATGGGTCCTAAAAATAATGATATCAAATTTTGAGTGACGCCCTCCTAAGATTTTTAAAGATTTGTTTTTATATTCCATTACAGTTACTTTCGTTTTATTTTCTAAAGAAGATATACGCATTTAAGCACTGCTTTTAATTGTGAAATACACTGTCAAATATATCCCACTTTCACTGAGTCTATATAATATATTCAAATGAATTTATTTTAATAATTTAATTTATCTTTTGCGCCACGCTATCCAAAAGGGCAAGTAAAATTTACGTAAATATTTACATATTATATATTTACATAGTGTCATAGTAACCAAACAAAGTGAAATGTATATGAAAATTTTGCTTGCCCTTTTGGATAGCGTGATGCAAAAGATAAATTAAATTATTGTAGGGGGATATCATTATTTTTTAGGAGTATGGTCAGAATATAATAAATTAGTTTCGCGGGCGAATTTAAGAAGTTTACTTGACACTAAATTATGTAAATAAATATATAAATCTGTTTTCATGCAGTATCAGAGTATTTGATTTAAAAAAGTCACAACAAGTTCTTTTGTAACATATAAGAGAAAATTGACATGTTTTTGTTAGAATTTTATAATAAGAGGCATAATACTGATAATAATCAATAATTTTTTGAGTAATTTTCTATTTATAATTTGGGTCGAGTACAGATTAGTATCCCTGCCGCCATCTTTGATTTTATTTCATTAATTTGCATTCAGTTTAATGCTAAACGTAAGTTAACTTTTTACTATAATTACATAAATATTGGGCCACATCAGTGGACGAGCGCATAGCGCTCTGAACTGGGAGACGGAAGGTGCCTAGAGTACAGAAGTCTTTCAAATTTCCTAGTACCTTAGACACAATTTACTAGGGCCAAGGGAGAGGTTGTTGTCCGCCACACTTCCCCCCTCCAAGAAAAAGAAAAAAAAAGAATCAAGATGATTCAGATATCACCAATTTGAAAAAAGTGTTGTCTACAGTAGGGAACCTTTTGCCTCCCCAGTGTTACATGTCAATTTACTGCAATTCGTAGTGGTACAGAACCTACAGCCGTCAATCTTAAACTAATAAAAAATTCCACGCTTTTAGAAATATTGTTTTAAGAAATGACATACTATATGAAACGTTTTTTAAAATCAAAATAAGTTGCAATTTTTTTTAAAATCTTAATGCCTGTTTGCATGGCGCACTATATATTCTTGCAAACGGTTAAACTGAAACCTTGAAAGGAAAATTTTTGAAAGCTATATGATTTCATTCCCGTTCCAGGATTTCTTCTCCTGTAAATGTTTGGACATTTTCACAACTGATGAAGGCCAGAACTTTTATACCGCTCAAAAATGATCATTTTGTTGATAAATATCACCGTATACACCTTAATTTTACATTCTAATATCTAATACCAGGGTTTTTTTTTTTTTTTTCCTTGAAGTAGTGTGGCTTGTTTTAAAGAAAATCTTTTCTAGCTCAATAATTTTCGCTTATTTCCTAATTCTTTATAAGCAAAAATTTTTTTAAAAATTTTATCTTCTTTTATTACGCATTTTACTCTTTGTGTAGTCATAAAATGATATCGGTTATGAATAAATATGTGATTTAATACGACAAGTACTTTATAGAAAAGTCAGTGTAAGCTTTTACATAATTCTTACATTGTAAATATTTTTTTTATACTTAATTGGAGAATATTTTGAATCCCACCCCCCTCCGAAAAAAAAAAAACTGGTAAGCTACGTCCCTGTTCACCAAAAATGCTGCTGACCGATCCACAAAACAAGTTTCTTTTAAATGTGAACAACCATTGGTGTATCGAAGTAAAGTATGGCCTGTGGTAAATGACAAAGGTATACTCTCACATACAAAATGTATAACGTACAAAAACGCAGTAAATCTATCACAATTTTCGCGTGTTTGTTTGTGTGTGGGGGGTCTCTTCCTGATTTGTTATGTTAAAGCACACTAGAATTATGTGCCAAAGAGAGTGATTCCATTGGGCGGAAAACGTTTCAAAGGGCTTTGGGGGCTTTCAAAGGGCATTCCAAGTTATTTTCGTTACATCTGATGAAAACTGCGCAAGACTTTACATCGTCAGATTGCTAGCCGCGCGGAAGGCTCAAGGTGTGGACCTTCACACTTCAGACATCTACCAGAGTTCTGGGTCTTGTCTACTCGGCCATTGGTCAGCCGTATTTTAAAATTATGTATATAGATTTGTATTTTTTATGAGATATAAATAAAGAACATATAAAACTCAAATATGCTATTTATTCATTGCTCGAGTATACAATTTAATACAATTTCTCTGCACAATACGTATAATTGATTCCAACATCAGTGATGCCAAATAATATTACTGTCCGGAAGCATAGAAAAAAGAAATCCCATATGACAGAACGATGAAAATGATCTAGTAAATTAGGATATGCCTCTGTCTTTAGTATAAATGCATATAGTTTTCGAACAATATTATTTTTTACTAGAATTGAAAAGGTTTAGGTGGATTTCTAGAAGCTCTGGAATCTCTCGAAAGGTAGGTGAAAACCCGTTGGATTTCCCATCGGCATTCATACTGGTCTTACTCTAAAAACTATTGCGATGGCCGAGTCTTGTTCATCACCTGTTACTTTGCAGAAGTTCAGTTCTAATTCAATTTCATAGCTTAGAGTCTTGTCATAAAAACGAGGTTAGGTGGTTGCAAGGATTTTTCAAACATCTTTTTTCTAGGATTGCAGCATTTGTCCGTTCCGCTTAGACAGCAGGTAGGTAGATGGCCCACCTGGATAATCACTTTGAAGTGAATTGAAGATCAGAGGTTGCCCTTTCGTGCTATGGGCTTCTCGTGGTATGCAGCAGAAGGGAATGAATAGAAACGTCGTTTGAGTTGGTAGGAAAACAGATCCTTGTACTTCGGCACATTAACCGTGGGTGATTTTGGAAGATCGTTAATAGATGTCCTTTATTGATATGAGAACTTCCTGGTTTGCAGCTCGATGGAGTGTTAAGGAATAGTTTAGTTGCTGAACTAGGACTGCTCTAGAAGTCTATTGGCTGAGGCATTTTCATCACAGACCACTTGATGATATGCAGGAGAAGAGTCAATAAAAGAATGGTTGAGTTTTTGAACCTGGTTGGTTTTGGAAGTGGCGGCGTTTTATGGATAAAGCTCTTGATGATGTGCAGTAGATAAGAAAAGGAAGGAATCGTTTTCTTTGGAAAGTCTGGAAATTGTTAGTAGGGGCCTTATTCATTTCCCCACAAATCAAAACGATGAAAATGATCCAGGAAACTAACTTTTGCCTCTTTTTGTTTTAGTGTTTATGCACAGTTTTCTGAAAATATTATTTTCTTTCCAAAAATTGTAGATTTAGTTGAGTTCTAAGAGTCTTCTCGAAAAGTAGGTATAAACCCATTGGATTTCCCATCGGCATTCATATTAGGTTTGCTATAAAAAACTATTACAATGGCAGAGTCTTGTTCATCACGTATAACTTGTAGGAGTCCTCCTAATGGGATTTCAAATTGCTCCAAATCCGTCACAGAAATAGAGATAAGTGGTTCCAAAAATTTTTCAAACATCTTTCTTGTCGAATGATAGTATTTTAGCTGTTCCGCTCATACATCCGGCAAATAGAGGTGGATGAGCATTCCCACACCTGGATGATCACTTTGAAGGGAGCTAGAGATCAGATATTGCCCTTCTTTCATGCTATGTGCTCTCCTCATGGTATGAAGCGAAAGACTGAATTAGATAGTCAGGAAAGCAAATATTTGTTCATCGACTTCTTAACCCTCGACGGTTTTTGGAGGATCATTAATGAATGTCCTCATACTGATATCGCACTTGAGGGTATGTAGCAGGCGGAAAAATGATGAAACAGTTTGGTAGTCGATTCTGTATTCGTTTGGAAGTCTATTGTCGGAAGAAATTGCTTCATATGGCACTCGATGGTATTCAACAGGCGGGAAGATGATGAAATGATTTAGCTGTCGTTTCCGGATGGGCTTAGAAGTCTATTGTCGGGAGAAATTTCTTGATATGGCTCTCGGTGGTATGCAACAGGCGGGAGATTTATGAAATGATTTAGCTGTTTCCCAATTGGTTTGGAAGTCTATTACCAAAGGAAATTTCTTGATATGGCACTCGATGGTACGCAGTAGAAGAATACATAAAAATTGTTGAATCTGGATGGTTTTGGAAGATAATTATTAGATGCGTTTTACGAATAAGGTTCTTGATGGTGTACAATAGATAAAATAAGGAAGGAACCGTTTGCTTTGGAACCTCGACTGTGACTGGAAATTTTGTTGGTAGAGGTACATTTTCATCGTCACTTTAATTTAGATCGTTTTGGCAGATTTTCAACAAATTTTGACTTGGTGTCATACATAATTTTTATACTGCTAATATTTCATCCCACATATTTTTAAGTTTACGTTGCATTTCCATAAGTTGATTGACTTGTTCGACAAACTGCTTTATTAGACGTTTGCAAATTTCTGGCATACTTTTAAAAATGAAACAGGTTTCATTGACAGTCAAACTACAAAGCTTGGCGCCGAGTTTGGATCCACTTAGCTTGTGCTGTGCTATTTGTTTCAGACATAGAAACCATTGCTTTGCATTTATATATTCCTTTGGAACACGTTCCATATCTCGAAGTTCGTAGAGGACAGTTGAACACAGACCACGACAGAATGTTCTTTTGCTGTAAAATAGAATAGACAATTATTCCTAACAGATCGATTACACGAAATAATTATGCGATCGATAATATGCTTTAAGCAGTGCCGTAGCCAGGGGGAGGGTTAGGGGCTCACAAACCCCCATGAGGAATTCGTACAAGGAAGTAAAAAGTTAAGGAATAAGTAGTTAAACAAATAATTCATGTATTTTTCAATCAAAGAACAAGTTATAAGCAATACTAATAGAGAAAAAAAGATAAGAAACAGATATAGCAATCGAACACTTGCTTGTTAGTGTACGAGTAGAAAGCATTACCACTTATGCCAAGGCATGCTTGGGCGGAAAATTTGCATAAATGATGTATAATGGGCTGAAGAAATTTTAACTGCGCCTTTGTGAGTACTGCATCTTTGTAGTTTATATGTAGTATACAGGTGGTATGCCAGTGCTGCTACGCCGAAAATCACGGAAATTCGTTTCCACAAGGCCTTGTCAGCAGTGTACTTTTACCCAGCATTGTATTTCTATCAATATTGACTTGAAAAAATGAGCAGATAAAGTTAAAAGATGACTCGATATTTTTGAAATAAAAATTGCATTTCTATCATAAGTGGGAACTTTACTGAAAAAATAGCCATTTTCACAAATTTTTACTGAGCCATCCAAGGGCGTAGCCAGAAATTTTTCATGGGGGGGGGTTACGACTACTCCAACTCATATATATGTATACGTGTGTGTGATAATGTAGTGAAGAATACACATTTTGTATGGCAAAAAATTCCTCATGGGGGAGGTTATGACCCCCCCTAACCCCCCCCATTGGCTACGCCCCTGAGCCATCTGGATACACCCCTTACCCCTTCAAACTTAATTCATATCGTTACTTAAATTTAAAAATAAATGTTTCATTAATTCTTAATATTTAAGTTATTATTTTGGTGAAATATTGCCGAACTACCCATAACTGTCGAGAAGCAATGTACTGCCCGTTTTGCTGAAGCAAAGAGACTGCAAACAAGACGATTCTACACGGGAAAGGGGTGTGGTTGAGATCAGTATTCTTTAAAGCTCTATTTTGGAGCGCTGTATTTTTATGATTTTTCCATTTTATTTTTATTTCAGTTCGGAATTTCAGAAAATATTCTACTTATTCCTAGTTCAAGTCTAAACAGAGTTCTAAGCGTAAAAGAGCGTTGCTAAATTTCTGTTTGCCCCTATTTTGATAAAATCGAACGAGACCTGACGCATGGGACAGTGGGAGGAAAGCTCTGAGAAACTAAAACACACAGTACATGTAATGATGATAATTATACGGTTAGCGTTAAATTAGAAAATATATTGTTAAGTTCGTTACAGTAGCAAAATGATTTACCGAACCGAAATAAACTGATATCTTTTTCCGGTTTTCGGTTCAGTTCCGATTGGAGTCCCTGATTTAAATATATAGAATTTCGTTTTGCATTCAATATAAATTCCGCTTAAGAAGTCGTTACGCTTAGTAAGGTGTTTGACTCCGAGAGGGATGTACTAACGAGGTTCCACTGTAACCTGACCGATGACACACATTCTTCGTCATTGTATGGTATGGTGTGCAAAAGCAATCCCGAGATATGCTCTTGAGTTTATTTAAAAGAGTTCAATGAGTGTAATGCTATAGGTCATTGATAGAACAGCGTTATAAATGAGCGAAATATACTTTTAAAACTCACTTTTGTATTTCAATGTCCAGCAATCTTGCAATGTCCAGTTGACAGCCACGACATACACGGCGGCTTTGTTTCTTTTTCCAAAACCTAAAGAATTCGTGAAAAGCAAACAACTTAGTAACAAGAAAATGTGTCCGTCTCAGATAACCTATTTTTTTACGTAAAATTACGTTTCTCCGTAACAGTAATAAGTTAAAAGTTTTTTTCAACGTCTTTGGAACTTTAACTGAGACTCCGTTAGAAAACTGCGTGAAATAATCTCGTGAACGGACGCAACAAACCTGAATCTCGCTTTCGGGACTCTAAAACGTGACGTAATAAATTTTAAAAATTGCACGAAATTCCACTAACTGCTACAGATTTAAAGTCCTATTCTCAGTTTGCGCGATTCTAAATAGCTGCACAAGATCAAGTAATTGGATTTGATTTTTAACAAAATTTGCATCTTACTAGGTAGATATCTATACTATTTTTCGGATACAACATTTAAGATACAATAAATACCGTTAGAATAAAATGTATGGTGATTTTTCCAGAAGTTATCAAACTTGCCAACTTTTGAATTGCTCATCAACAAGAAAAGAAACGCAATACAAGAGTTGTTTAGGATAAAACTTACACAGATTTCATGAGGTCCATGGTCAGAGTTGAATCAGCAAGCACAGCTAAAAATTTGCCAGAATATTACTTTTTCACTTTGTCAAATCGAGGAAGCAGTTATAGATAGATACTGTAAGATTGAAGTTTATGAAATAGTTGTCGAAACAATAGATGAGTTTTGCTTTGTTGGGTTTTTCCAGTGGCGACGTACTCAACAATGCATGGTGAATAGGGGCACTGTTTGGAGCTGTGCTGGTTGTTATTTGATCTTTTAGTGTCGGTACCATTGTTTCGACATATTGTTGAAGTACAAATTGAAATATAGTAAATAGCCTGCTTTTTAGTAAACAAACATTATGCTTAGAGATGTTCACAGCTTATTTTAAATGGCACGACCTTGCCACTGTAAATGAGGATGCAGCTTGGATGTTTGCCACCCTGCTCCCTGCTTGGCGAGAAGAAATATTTTGCGGTGGTAAATGTGCCAATCTAGCAAGAACTGTGCATAAGGATGCGTGGAACACTGTTTTAATGGCAGCCTTAAAGGGAAATAATTATAGATTTTGCGCATGTGTAAACTGTCAAGAAATTAAAAGTAGCTACGGATTCCAAATATCCAAACTGTACGTAGATGAGTATAAATTAATGTTTATTTGGCATGCTTCATCATAAACATGAAAAGCAGCAAATATTTACGATTCATTTTAAACGAGTCAAATTGTCTCGGACAGTAAATCGAGTGTTATAAGAGACAACCAGTCACATTTTTTGACTAAAGACTTTCTTGGTGTGTGATATGACCCTAGGAATGAAAATTAAAGATCACTTTACAGCGGTATTCGTTTGTTTCTTTTATCGATATGTGCGTATGAGTTCGGGCTCATTTTTAAAGCCGAGCCGAGGTTTAAATGTAGTTCATTTCTGTAGAGGAAAATTAATGAATTTTCCTTATATGAATTTGAAAATTGGTTTGATATTAACCAAACAAGCTTTAACCCTCTCGTCACCCTGAACCTCATAGGAGGCTCCTACTTCAAATAGCAATATTTAGAGAGAAAACAATTGAATTGAGTATTTTTTTCTTTCAGTGATATCAATATCATTCATTCATGTAGAAAGTATAGGAGGCTCTTCACTAGATGCATCAATCGTGCCTAGATTGCAGTACTAGTCCATTTAGATCCTTTTTTACAGTTTTCGCTTTATTGATTCAGGACAAAAATTAAGAAAATATTTACGCTGCTTTTTTATCGTTTTTTTTTCTTTTTAAGGTAAGTATAGTTTTTTTCTTATTTCTCAACCTTTACCTAATAGGTGCATCCTTTTAAATTAATTTTAGCATAACAAAATGCTTCGAAAATGCAGAAATTAATATTAGAAAAATCTAATATGAATCGACATTAGAAAAAAATATTTTTGCATGATTTATAATAGTATTTCAGATGCATTCAATGCTAGACAGATTTTTTTTTCTCTGATTTTTCATAATTCGGTGACGAGAGGGTTAATAGATTTAAACACTCGTAAAATTGTGCGAATTTAATGCTAGTAAAGCGATATATTTTATTTTTAAACATAACGGTAGTAAAAAGTTTTCTTGAAATTAAATATGTGCTGTGAAACAAGCGCAGGCTAATGGCTACGTGGATAAGACTGAAAAGTGGTAAATAGCTGAAATATAAAAGGTCAAAGATCTTGGTCTACTGTGCGGCTGTTGATCTAATGGTCTGGAGTTCTAGGCTTTCTTACATGAATATGCGTTAGAATCTTAAGTATTTTGTCCAATGTATTCCTCTTTAGCAAATGGCTTTAGTGCGCGTTGCCTTAACCCTTCGAGGCGCAACCTTTTAGCAATGCTGAAAAAAGGGCAGCCGTTGCCATCGCTCGACTTAACTACCAGCAAGATGGCGGACGATCGAAGCGTTCATCGCGTGCCATGAATATGCGTTTCATGATGCATTACATGAATATGAAGATGCGTTACATGAAGCGTAGCAAGATGGCGGACGATCGAAGCGTTCATCGCGTGCCATGAATATGCGTTACATGATGCATAACATGAATATGAAGATGCGTTACATGAATATGCGTTAGAATCTTTCGTCTAATGTATTCCTCTTTAGCAAATGGTTTTAGCGTGCGTTGCCTTAACTCTTTGAGGCGCAACCTTTTAGCAATGCTGAAAAAAGGGCAGTCGTTGCCATCGCTCGACTTAACTACCAGCAAGATGGCGGACGATCGAAACGTTCATCGCGTGCCACAGATCTAGAGACCCTTTTTTTCACAACAGCTGGCTGTGGATGTCGTCAAAAAGGGGTCTCTAGATCTGTGGCACGCGATAAACGTTTCGATCGTCCGCCATCTTGCTGGTAGTTAAGTGGAGCGATGGCAACGGCTGCCCTTTTTTCAGCGTTGGGCAATCTATCCAGCTGTTCTCGCATTCTTCCATTTTTCAGCAGATGTCTCTGCTGTTAAAAAGAATCAGACCATTTTTTTACGGGAAATGACGTGTTAAAAAGTAAAGGATTCTCGTGAAGCTATGTCACCCGCAACTATTTTTATAGAAATCCAATCTATTCTTCGTGCCTGGCAACAGTCAAATCAGAGTTTGGTGTTCCCAGAGCGGGAACACTACGCGTTAAAGGGTTAACAAAACATGAAAGCACAAGCTAGTAATATTAAAGTCTTATGTCACTATGATAAAAACTGCCATTGAAAAATATTAATTTTGACAATTTCAAATACAAATATCTGTCCGTCTAACTGAAATCTAATCATTGAAATATAGTTTCATGAACAAAGAATGTGTAAAAATTTATTCATGGTTGTAAAAATGATTTTACTTAGCATTTATATTTGCAGGTTTAATTAAAATAGCTATATACACTGCATTTTAAGATTACATAACTTGAATCCACAATCTTTTAATTTTCCTTCATGGACTGATAAGTGCATTCTGTAAACAATTTTAACCCTTTGAGGCGCAACCCTTTCCCAATGCTGTGCAGCACAGCCAGATGCGTCAAAAAGGGTCTCTAGATCTGTGGCCCGCGAAGAACGTTTCGATCGTCCGCCATCTTGCTGGTAGTTAAGTCGAGCGATAGCAACGGCTGCCCTTTTTTCAGCATTGGGCAATCTATCCAGCTGTTCTCGCATTCTTCCATTTTTCAGCAGATGTCAGTGCTGTCAAAAATAATCGTGAAAATTTTTTGACGGGAAAGGACGTGCTAAAAAGTAAAGGATTCTCGTGGAGCTCTGTCACCCGCAACTATTTTATAGAAATCAAATGTATTCTTCGTGACTGGCAACAGACAAAACGTCAGAGTTTAGTGTTCCCAGAGCGGGAACACTGCGCGTTAAAGAAATATGAAGTTAAGCCAGTAACTAGCATTTAGAACTAAAATGTTGCAATATTACGCTTGAAACTTTTACTTCGCTATATTTAAAGTAAATTGCAATTTTAGCAGTTAAAAAATAATTTGCTTCCAGTAGCAATGAAAGTGTATGTGTTTAAGTTCTCAATAAAAAAGTTTTTTAACTGCTATATGGAGGAAAAGTTCACGTAATTTAATTTTTGCAACACTATCCTCTCATTCGATTATTTACAACTGAAGTTTATCTCTAGTTTCTACAAATCTCTATAAAAATACTTTCATTAGTGATATGTGCCACAAAATGTAATAAAATATATTCAGTTTTGCGCAATATTCAAATAGTATACTGCTGGTGAAGAGATTCCTTTTCATACAATATCTCTAATTTGACTTTAACCCTTTCCCAATGCTGAAAAAAGGGCAGCCTTCGCCATCGCTCGACTTAACTACCAGCAAGATGGCGGACGATCGAAACGTTCATCGCGTGCCACATATCTAGAGACCCCTTTTTTGACGACAGCTGGCTGTGCCCGCGCACAGCCAGCTGTCGTCAAAAAAGGGTCTCTAGATATGTGGCACGCGATGAACGTTTCGATCGTCCGCCATCTTGCTGGTCGTTAAGTCGAGCGATGGCAACGGCTGCCCTTTTTTCAGCATTGGGCAATCTATTCAGCTGTTCTCGCATTCTTCCATTTTTCAGCAGATGTCAGTGCTGTTAAAAATAATAGTGACCATTTTTTGACGGGAAATGACGTGCTAAAAAGTAAAGGATTCTCGAGGAGCTATGTCAGCCGCAACTATTTTTATAGAAATCAAATGTATTCTTCGTGACTGGCAACAGACAAAACGTCAGAGTTTGGTGTTCCCAGAGCGGGAACACTGCGCGTTAAAGGGTTAAATTACTTTTCATTAAACTCAAATTTTAACGCCTAATTTTATGCAACATTTAGTAATTTCAGTGATAAACATTAGTTGAATACTTATCTGATTACAAGAGTAAAAAAAGCAACAAGTTTTTGCTTGATTTAAAGGTTCGAATCTTTCTAAAACAGTTCATTTGTATCGCACGCATGTATTTAAATAGTTTGATGAGCATGTTGCGATTCTCAGTGTAAACAATGCGGGTATTGCATAACTGGAAACAAAGTATTTAAAAACTGACTTTTTCTCTAACATGCTTTGTAACTGAACCAGATGTTTCTGAAGCAACTTGTATGTATTTAGTTTTTGTGCAGATCATAAAATACTAAAACATTTTCAATAAACATAAACTTAACTATTTAAGCCTTCGTATTTATTGCTGAACTTGTGTAGTTAATGATTGTTTTTCAAAATTTCTAAATACTATTGATACAAATGCATTACAGTACTGAAGTCTTCAAATTATTCTGTTAAAGTTAATCAAAAACTTCTTGTAGATATCAAATCGAAATGCTTATTGCATATTTTATCAATGTTCACATGAAATGAATCGTTTGGCAATCCCATTATCTAATTTTGGGGACAGGGTTCTTAGAGCCCCCTAAATTTTAATTTACCCGCTATTTTTCACATCTTAAGGTTGCTTACCGGTTCTCTTTAGTCAACACTCCTATCTGTGCATTTCATAGAAAACTTGGAATCAAGACAAATTTTTCAGATTTTATCGAACGTTGAAAACACTGCAGACTTTCCTTTAGAAAAATATATTGGATGCAAGACAAACCCGCTTAATGGGCTATCGACGAGTTTGCCTCGAAAATGCATTCTAAAGGCCTTATTAAATCCTTATTACACGAAGGAATTTTCGTGCGATTTGGTTGCTGCAACCAGTTGCAGAAACCTCTTTCCTGGAAATTTCCCTCGGTTACCTAGGGAACAATCAACTCCAACTTTTACGTTCAGAGGCGAAAAAATTGCAGGTTGCTGGAAATCCAGCCAATCGTAGTGTTTCCTATTTCTACGTCACAACACAAGATGGCGGAAGAGTCTGCGTCAGCCATACCGTTCGTAGTGAAAGGGATGAGCTGCGAAAACAAAATGTCCGTGAAATGGAATATCGAGATGGAATTGATTTGATTGAAGAAAAGAAAATTAAATATGAATCCGATCCGAAGATACACGACACGAGATATAAGCAACCAACGATATGCTATTTATAATTACATGCTCTAGCAACCGCCAATTCGGTGAATCTCTGACGTTTGTGAACACAGCAGGGTTTGTTTACTATAGCAACCTTGCTTGCTCATCTGGGCTCCCTGACTTGCGGGAATGAATTGCAGCAACTGGTTTCTGGAACCAAAATTGCTCTACATTTTGTCCGTGTAATAAGGCCTTAACACGGCAAAATTTAGAGCAATTTTGGTTGCAGCAACCATTCCCCTAAGTCAGTGAGCCTAGATGAGAACGCAGGGTTGCCATAGTAAACAAATTCTGCTGTGTTCACAAAGGCCACAGGTTCGCCGAATTGGCGGTAGCTAGAGCATGTAATTGTAAATAGCATATCGATGGTTGGTTATACCTCGTGTCTATCTTCGGATCGGATTGTTATTTATTTTTATTTTCTTCAATCAAATCAAGTTCCATGTCGATATTCCATTTCACGGACATTTGTTTTCGCACACGCTCATCCCTTTCACTACGAGCGGAATGGCCATGGAACACGGAGGTATATTCTGTGAATGGGAAACTAATGCTAGAATTTTGGCATATAAATTTCTCGACCAATAGATGGCGCGCTTCGTCAAGAAGGTCTGGTAGGGAAGGGAAAATCAATGTTATCAAAGCGCGCTTTAATCCATTTTAAATAATTTTTCTTCTTGAAACATTTACCTTAAAAAATTCAAACGTAGTAAAATTTTGCTGCTCTCTCTTTCACCAAGTGCGCCGTAGCGACCAGTGAATGCTAGCTACATTCATTTGTAGAACTTGTAGTCCAGAGAGAATTTTAACCTGTGATCTTTTCAGAAAAAAAATCATATAAAAAATCTAATAAACATTTCTGCACGGTTCGAAATTTAAAAAAACGGAAAAATAAATGTTTAATCCGCGGTAAAAAGATGGAAATTTTTTGCCGATTAGGTTTTTCGATGCGACAGTTTAAAAATAGCATATTTTTAAAAGCAGTACATTTTCTTCGAAACAGGATCTCCTTTAAAAAATTCCCAAAAATCGGCAAATGTAAGTACGATTTTGTAACAAATTTTATTTGAAAAAGAAAACTCTGTAGTTTCCGATGATATAAAAAATATAGTGTTCGGACGAAAGTTTAGCTCGTGATAACGTAAAATGCGAGAAAAATGGCCAAAAACCTTACAAAACATAAAATAACTCAAAAACTATTAATCCGATTAATTTCATTTTTACGACATTAGCTTTCTCTTGTCCTATTTAGTCAGTGTGCCAAATTTGTCCTGATCCATCAAACGGTCTGGACGCGTATAGCGAACAAATGAACAGACAGACAGACTTTCCTCCAAAGCACATATACGGTAAGCACGCTCACTTAGTGTTAAAATCCGGCCGCGCCAATCGTCGATACTAGCGCCACTTTCTTTCATAGCGAATGGAGTCTTAACTATTTCGGTAAACAAACCGGTTTTGGTTTCTGGTCGTCTGCTTGCTACCTTGAGTGAGCTATTGAAACGCGAACCGCGAACTTACGTTCGCGGTTCGCGTTTCAACAAATAACAAGTAATTTCCCTGATCTTTCAAACTTGAGACTTCCGCGGTAATAATATACTAATGAGCCTATTACATAAATAAAGATGACACTTCATTTTATAAGCTAAGAAAAATAATAAACTGTAATCTTGAAAAATTGAGCAACAATAGTGTTTTTTTTTTTTTTTTTCAAATTCATTTTTGTGCTAATTTTTAAATATCACCGATATTAAAAAGGCAATTATACTTTAGTTTCCAATTAAAAATATTTCTTTAAATAACTTAATTACTTATATTTTAAATAAAAAAATTCTTTAAATAACTTAGAAAAAAATCTAACAAATGGAATATAATGCAATTGCTTTTTTAGTTACACTGCATGTTTAATGTATGATATTACATGTTGAAGGACGATCCCCCCCCCCAAATGTATTTATTATATTCAAATCGGAGATTGTAAATGCTACAGCTTTCAAACACACCTCAATGGAGAAAGAAGTAAGGATAATCAAGGAAAATTATGATTTTGAATCATACCTACAACAAATGTAGTCAAGTAACTGGTGAAATGTTTCTCCTGAAAATCATTTTAAATTTATATAATTGACTTAAACAGTTACATTAACTGGCCACATTATTTAATGTTATAGAAGGATTTCACATTTTATCATGCAAAAAGTGCATTAATAATGCTGCATCTCATTCCTCAACTCTATCCACATTTATTTCCAGTCACGAGCCTTGTTAACAGTTGAGTACGCTGTGTGCCCTTATAAGTAAATACAAGAGGAAAAATACAACCTGAAGACAATTATAGCTGATGAACCCTACTTCAGAATCTTATATCGGTATTCTTGATGAACCATACTTTAGGATCTTTGGAATTTTTAACCAACAATTATATCAGTAAAAGAGATAAATATAAAACAAAACTGCAGATTTATACTCATTCAAAAAGTACAGCACAGATAATCTTGACAAAAAGATATTTATTCACAGACATTTTTACATAAATAGGTGATGTCTAATACATACATATAACAAATTATTGATTGAGATTAAGATACATCAAAAAAAATTTAATTACCAACAAAGTCGACAAACAGATTTTTATAACAGAAAAATTGTGCTTTATTATTATTGATAATGATAAAATATCAAAACGACAGCATTTCCTAATAAAAAATTACACAGATGCATTTGGAAGTTAACACACAGCATATCAGAAAAATATACAATTTCCAAGATGACTCATATATGGGCGATTCCAGAATATTGTGCATATTGTATATGTGAATTTTATGTTTGCGACTAACTTAAATACTGATGAAGGTGAACAGTTTTATTTTTAGTAAACAATATAACACTGCTTTAAAAAAAAAAAAAAACTAATTTTTTCTTTTTCTTACTTATGATCAATTTGTTGCAGACATGATTTGCTCACAATACTGTAGAAACACACATGTACTATAATTATACACATACTAATACATAGACTATTATTCTAAGTTGTTCATGGCAATAGAAACATGGGTGGAAAACTAAAAATTGCATAATACTTTATGACTATTGCTAAATCACATAGTTTTGGGAAAAAAATACTAATGAGGATGGCATTGAAATGTTGCTCAATATAAAAGAGGATGTTATATCAAAATTGGATTAATTTAAGTATAAACTTTGAATTTCAAAATCTCCCCCAACCCCCCTTTTTTTTGTACTAAATTGGAACACAGGACCGGGATGAGATTGGAAAATAGATAAAAGAGTGATATACACAAGCAAAGTATTTGCAGGGGTTATTTTATTTGTATATAACATACATGTGAAAAATGTTTTAATAAGTTAAACATCAGAACATGCTACATGATAAAAATATTACAGTTTATTTTTTCCGTAAGTATGCGAAAAAGAATATAAATCCCAATTGAATAATTTAAATTATATTTTCAGTTTGCAAAGTTTTAATGCATCATGAAGGGCATTTTACTTCGGTATACTCATTAACAAAACTTTGTCTGTGGAAATTTTTGCACATATTTCAAAATAAAATGAATATGCTGGAAATCTTGACAAAGGGAGGGGATACTCGTGTACTCTATCAGTGTCTTTCTCTGCACCCATAAACAATACTTTTTAATCATCATTAGACAGATAAACTGCACTGCTTACAAACACAATGCATTCATAAGTTGCTAGGAGATGATATATTCCTTTAATTTTATTTTTTCTCTTTTTGTGCCTGATGTTTTTGCCAAAGAGGAAAAATGACCCAGCAGACAAGTACTTTCGATGTTTTACAGGTACAACTCTGACAACAATGAAATATGCTGGTGTAATATGTTTCAGAAAGGAAACTAACAGATTAAAATTTTTAAAAAATGTATACTTAACCTAAGTACAAAAACATTTCGGAAATGGCTTCAAAATAACATACAGTTGTGTTACAACTGATAAAGGCTGTGTGAAACACTGAGCAGAAGAGAAGAACCATATTTTCCTTAATTTTATTTTTTGCCATATATTCCCTTAATTTTATTTTTTGCCATATATTCCCTTAATTTTATTTTCTCTCTTCTTGTGCCTGATGAAAATGCCAAAGAGGAAATATGGCCCCGCAGACAGGTAATTTCGACTCTGTAGAACTTTGACAACAATGAAATATGCTGCTGCAATATGTTTCAGAAAGGAAACTAACAGATTAAATTTTTTTAAAAATGTATACTTACCTAAGTACAAAAAATTTCGGAAATGGCTTCAAAATAACATACAGTTACAAATGATAAAGGCTGTGTGAAACACTGAGCAGAAATAAAGAACCATATTTTCCTTAATTTTATTTTTTCCCGTATATTCCCTTAATTTATTTTTTCTCTTCTTGTGCCTGATGAAAATGCCAAAGAGGAAATATGGCCCCGCAGACAGGTACTTTCGACTCTTTATATGAGAATCTTTGACAACAATAAAATATGCTGCGGTAATGTTTCAGAAAGGAAAATAACAGATTAAAATTTTTTAAAAATATATACTTACCTAAGTACAAAAACATTTGGCTTCAAAATAACATACAATTAAAAATGATAAAGGCTGTGTGAAACACAGAGCAGAAATGAAGAACCATATTTTGGAATTGCAGAAAGGTCTAACGATGACATCAATACAAGTTCTTGACAAGACTTACACAATAATTCAGAGACTGTTTTTAAAAACATATACATTTACAAATGATAAAGGCTGGGTGGAACACAATGCAGGAAGAGACAACTTGCTTCTGGAATTCAAAGAATTAGATACCGGTGAAGGCGGACTAACTTTGTTGAGGTGGTTCGCAAACTTTCTGGGGAACAGGAAAGACCAGGAGCTTTCATCAGATATTGCAGAAAAGCATAAAGACGACATCAACACTAGTTTTTGAGAAGACTTGCACAAATAATGACGAATAATAAAATTTGCAAGCCTCTCATTAATTTTTGCCTTTTGGAGCTCACTTCGAATCACTGAATTGCTGGGTCGCTTCATTTTCCTCATCATTATCTTACTCTTTTCTTTTAATCGACGCAGCGAGTCACTTTTTCGTTTAAGTTTCCTGGCCATCTCAGCTTTATTTGGGGTATATTTTTTCCTTCTGCCAGTGCTGACCCTGCTGAGTGATGGGGTGTTGGGAAGAAACGGAACAGTCAATGGAGTAGACTGTTGTGGAGTTAGTATGGCAGCCATCTCTTGATCATCTGGAGCCGGAACTACGGGAGCTGGAACTACAGGAACAACAGCAGTTGATTCCTGAGTTTCTCTCAATGTTGGTCTCTCTGGACAACCTGGGACTGCATTGTGCACTAATGAAGTTTTATCATTGGGATTCATGAAACACCATGCACTGAAATGGTCTTTACAGACTATATATGACTGATTAAGTTTGGCAGGTGTTTTCCCAAAATGTTTCGGATTATTTACAATTCTCATCCATTGCTGACACCTGCAATTAACAAAATTTAGAAATCAAATTAAATGAACATGACATGATTAGCATTCATGAAAAAATAAATCATTACACAGTTCATGCAACATATTTTTTAAATGAGTCTGAAGACAGAAAAAGTTACAGTGGAACAAATAAGGAGTAAAAAGCAGTTTTAACCTATTCTTGACCAGAATCCCATATGCACAACATAATTATTCCCCTCCTATCAGCCCGGCATCCTATCCAAGTACAGAACTCCGAGTAACGTGGTAAGCCCAGTGTTGCGTATGCATAATTCGAAAATGGAATGATCATAATGAATTTTTTACAACTCTTAGTATTAAAAAATTCATAAAAATTGTTCGTTTGGGTCTGTGACTGTGCTTCATTCTCCCCAGGTGCTGATCCTTAATGGATTACATATTATTCAAGGATCGAGCTGAAGTCTAATAAAAGTTGATCAAAAAGACTCATTATCTTATATGGGTTGGTAAATCTACGGAAGTTTTTTAATAAGGGCCAGTGTTTGCCCAGTTTACATTAGCTGTACAACTAGGTTGCTTAATCCACAGAAGTTTTTTTTACACTAAATAATTGACCAATGATTGAAGATTTTTGAATTACTTTGTAGTGAGTTCGATGTTTTTAAGTTATAATGAATATATAACTATTCTCATGTGCAGGCCCGGACTTTCCAGTGTGTCTAACTGTTTGCAGACGGGTGGGCCCCCAAACAGAAAAAAGAAAATAAAAAAAGTGCTACACTGATAGCACTTAATGAAGTTTGACACAGAAAAAATTTTTGCCGCTGCATTTCAGCCCCAAAAGGCTTCAAAACACTTTATTTTATATGTAGTTCTCAAAATGTTTAGAGAGAGGATTCCCGAATGAACAAGGGATTAATTAATACGAATGACGCATATTAATTAATAGATCAATATTTTATGAATGAATTAATTATCAATCATAATTAATTAATAACACCATACCTCCCCCCATACCCTGAAAGTTAACACATCCTAAAATTTATCGGTTATACAATAACCCAGCCCCCCCCTCTTCTCTTGAGATGGGCGGGCCCCTACCCTCCCAGTCCGGGCCTGCTCATGTGAGCAAAAAGTTCAGTGCTATATCAGATAAGGACTTTGATCAGTATATATTACTGTACTCGTGTTACAATACATTAATAAATTATGCATCCCTAAAAATAACTTTAATACTGATTTTAAAACTATTTTAAAGGGACTATATTCCGTATACGGTGCTGTTTACATTTTGATGTTTTGTTTACAAATTGATTTGGCGTTGGCTCTGGCGCCGTTATTTAGAAATGAAATCCATAAGCTATAGAAACGGTAAATATTTTAAACAATCTAGAAGAGAAAAGGGGGGGGGGGTTCCATATTTTACTGTTGTATATTCTTTCCTTCCTCAAATATATTCCGATTTTCCTTGTGATAAATTTATTAATACATAGTAATTATTTTGTTTAATTAATATAAGATTGAGGGGTGCTTGAACGGTATTTTATTGTAGTTTTAATAATTTAAGATGTTGCGGCTGTTCTGCGAGTACATTTTACTTTCTTAAACATTTCTACCGATGCAGCCTTTCTCCCGGTTTTTACAGTACATACAAAAGGGGATTTTATTATTAGGATTTATTAATTATTAGGATTCAGGGAGTCATCAGGAAGGCTTTGCCGTGAAGGCAAAGTAAATGACATGCATGTCACAACAAATTTTTCTTGATTAATTATAATTCATTTTATTTATTTATTTTTTGAAATATAAGTTTTAGGTTATATATAAATAAGATATTCATACGCATCAGCACCCCAAAATGGGTGAGACATGATAATATCAGTCGTGAAATTAACCAAATGCTTTTATATCAATAAGGACCCACTTTTTGGAAAAAAGGACCCGTAAATTTTGGAGTCCTGGGTCAAAAGGACCGTCTCTTCCAAAGTCTAGCGACATCACTGAAATATGGTTTGAATATAGAGCTAAATAAAAGAAAGCATGCTGGTTTTAGGTTATAAGCCGGTGGGTGTTGGGGACATTTCTGAGCGGTTATTTAAAAAAAAAAAATAAAGGTAAGTGCTCTTTTTTAACGAATCTTTGCAATGTTTAAGGTTTTTAATGTGAATTTTAAATTGATATTCAATGTGTTTTATTTTTTCGTAAGTGCTATTTACGTGCTATTCTAATCGTACTGACTTTATAAGAGGTGTACAACTAGGTTGTTTAATCCACTGATGTTTTTTTGAGTTGAAAACGGGCCGGTGTTTGCCCAGTTTACATTAGCTGTACAACTAGGTTGCTTAATTCACTGTTGTTTTTTTAGTTAAAAACGGTCCACTGGTTGTGTAGTTTACATAGCTGTACAACTAGGTTGCTGAATCCACTGAGGTTTTTTTAGTTAAAGACGGTCCACTGGTTACATAGTTTACATAGCTGTACAACTAGGTTGCTGAATCCACTGAGATTTTTTTAGTTAAAAACGGACCACTGGTTGCCTAGTTTAGATAGCTGTACAACTAGGTTGCTGAATCCACTGAGGTTTTTTTAGTTAAAAACGGTCCACTGGTTTCTCATTTTTAGTGGAATATATGTGCAATTTTAATGTGCTGATCGTGGAAAATGGTTGGCGACAGTCGCTGGAGCTTGGCGGCCGCCAAGCTCCAGCGACTGTCGCCATGTTTACATGGGGTGCGCACCGGCTTGTATGATTTTACCTTTTAAAGTACAAAACTTAGAGGCAAGCAAATTTATATACAAAAAAGGCAGGGTTTAAGTTGAGCTCAAAAATTTTTTAGCAGAAAAGCTAAAATAAGAAAAAAGCTTTAGCAAATGCTAAAAGGATAATTTGATTTTTCTCTTCGGAAGATGGTGTCTGATCTCCTTTTCCTCCTCAATTGTTTTTGCATTATAAATGTACAGGTTTTATATTTTAATTCAATGTGGTAATCAAAGATTCTCCCCAAACCGTTCTATGCCAGACAATAACTGATCGTAACTGAAGATTGAGTTAAGTGAATGGTTTCTTTCAATTTTTTAAACAGATTTTATATGCATAAACAGTTTGTTTTATATACATATAAAAACAAATTGTTCACCTAGCTAAATTTTAAGTGTACCTCTGGTTAACCAAATTTATTCTGGGCAAATTTCAAAATACTGTGCAATCACTTAATTATCGAATAAAATACGAAAATATAATGACATAATAACACCTTTACATATCACCTTCCGATAAAAAACAATTAATAATTCATGATTATATTTTAAATGATTTTTGAATGTGAAATAGAGTAAGGTGCAAAAGATATAATACAATAATAAGGATACCATTAGTAAAAATGATACGACGTTTATGTATGTTAAATGCAGCAAAATTATCAACATGCTAAAATTGAGATTTTTTTAAATTTCAAAATTAAGTAATAAATCAACAGTAGATAAAGCAGTTTAATTTCTAGCATGTGTCAAATGTGTGTCTAGCATGTGCAATGTGCAGAGTACTCTTCAATACTACCCATTCCGAAATAAAAATGACAAAGGCATGTTAAATAATGATTATAAATAATTAATCAATAATAATGTTGAAGATTAAAATCAATAAAGTTAGGCGCTGACAGCTGCCTACCTTGCTAACAGAATTCTAAATATGTATTTACAGTTTTTTTTTTTTTTTTTTTACAAATTACTAAATACTTGAAACATGACCGCACACACAGGTAAAACAATAGGATAATTCCACAGTATTGTGAGCATTTATGCCAGACAATAACTGATCGTAACTAAACAAAAGATTGAGTTATGTGAATTTTTTAAACAGATTTTATATGCATAAACAGTTAGTTTTTACCATGCCCTGGTAAAAACCAGTTTTTACCGGTAAAAAGCCAACCCTGTCGGAAGATGGTGTCTGATCTCCTTTTCCTCCTCAATTGTTTTTGCATTATAAATGTACAGGTTTTATATTTTAATTCAATGTGGTAATCAAAGATTCTCCCCAAACCGTTCTATGCCAGACAATAACTGATCGTAACTGAAGATTGAGTTAAGTGAATGGTTTCTTTCAATTTTTTAAACAGATTTTATATGCATAAACAGTTTGTTTTATATACATATAAAAACAAATTGTTCACCTAGCTAAATTTTAAGTGTACCTCTGGTTAACCAAATTTATTCTGGGCAAATTTCAAAATACTGTGCAATCACTTAATTATCGAATAAAATACGAAAATATAATGACATAATAACACCTTTACATATCACCTTCCGATAAAAAACAATTAATAATTCATGATTATATTTTAAATGATTTTTGAATGTGAAATAGAGTAAGGTGCAAAAGATATAATACAATAATAAGGATACAATTAGTGAAAATGATATAACGTTTATGTATGTTAAATGCAGCAAAATTATCAACATGCAAAAATTAAGAGATTTTTTTAAATTTCAAAATTAAGTAACAAATCAACAGTAGTTAAAGCAGTTTAATTTCTAGCATGTGTCAAATGTGTGTCTAGCATGTGCAATGTGCAGAGTACTCTTCAATACTACCCATTCCGAAATAAAAATGACAAAGGCATGTTAAATAATGATTATAAATAATTAATCAATAATAATGTTGAAGATTAAAATCAATAAAGTTAGGCGCTGACAGCTGCCTACCTTGCTAACAGAATTCTAAATATGTATTTACAGTTTTTTTTTTTTTTTTTTTTACAAATTACTAAATACTTGAAACATGACCGCACACACAGGTAAAACAATAGGATAATTCCACAGTATTGTGAGCATTTATGCCAGACAATAACTGATCGTAACTAAACAAAAGATTGAGTTATGTGAATTTTTTAAACAGATTTTATATGCATAAACAGTTTGTTTTATATACAGGGATGAGATTGGCGAAAAAGCAAAAAGACTGAAATCAAACGAGAGCAAATAAGTTCTACATAAGATAATTGTTTTTAATACATGTGGAAAAAAGATTTAAGAAGTAAAACATCAGAACATGCTACAGGATAAAAATATTGCAGTTAATTAATAACTACTATCAGAAATCCAAAAAAAAGCAGAATTTTCAGAGAAAAAAGACAAAAAGTGAATTTCTCTCAATTCACAAAAAACTGAAATCAGCCTAAAAGCTAAAGAATCTCATCCCTGTATATACATATAAACACAAATTGTTCACCTAGCTAAATTTTAAGTGTACTGTACATCTGGTTAACCAAATTTATTCTGGACAAATTTCAAAAACTGTGGAATCAATTATCAAATAAAATATGAAAGTATAATGACAGAATAGCACCGTTACATATCACCTTTCGATAAAAAGCAATTAATAATTCATGATCAGATTTTAAATGATTTTTGAATGTGAAAAAGAGTAACGTGCAACAGATAAAATACAATAATAAGGATACAATTAGTGAAAATGATATAACGTTTATGTATGTTAAATAAAGAAAAATTATCAACATGCAAAAATTAAGAGATTTTTTTAATTTCAAAATTAAGTAACAAATCAACAGTAGTTAAAGCAGTTTACTTTCTAGCATGTGCAATGTGCAGAGTACTCTTCAATACTACCAATTTCGAAATAAAAATGACAAAGGCATGTTAAATAACGATTATAAATAATTAAGCAATAATAATTTTGAAGATTAAAATTAATAAAGTTGACTTACCTTTCTTCGTTTTTTGGAAATCGGTAAAATCGCTTCCCACCACTTTTGGCGTTCGAACACGTTGGAAATGCACAATAATACGGCATTTTAACTAGCAAACTGACTTTCTACTTGATTAGAGAATAGAGGTTACCATAAATATAATTATTACAATGAAATATAACACAATCAAGACCTCATTAAATTAGAAAACATAGAAAAAATCCCGGGAAATAATCATATAAACCGCGCACCACAAGTATACCATGTGCAATAAAGTGCTTTGATGGTGCAAGCATGGCTTTTTGATCAGAGCGCATGCGCGAGAAGGCTCCCAGGACATTAGTTCATGTGCCGGATGCCTAGGTGGCGTTAGCTATCGAGGCGCAAAAACGCCCATTGGAGTGACTACGCTTCAGAATTACATACGCTTTGCTTTCCTCTTTTATATATATAGATGAGGAGAGTAGCAAATATTAGCAATTACAATTAAAATAGACATTAAGCTACGATGAATATTATTATATCCTTCATAACATAGTCTGATTCTAATGAATTTATAACTTTATAGCTCACTAAAGTCAATCACTACCTGAAATTTAACTCAAAGATTTGTTTGATTTTGTTTTTCGCAAAGAGAACTAAAGAAAATAACTACATTTTAAATGCACAAATATATACCCTCAGGTTCACAATCCATTATAAAAGTTACATCCTGCCTGATATCAGAAATTCCACCAGTGTCCCCCACCCCTACACCCTGATGCTATGGAGGAATGACCTTGAGAATGAAGAACCCAAGAGAAATTAGCGTTTCCCCCCTTCATTCAAGGGATGCCTCCGATCAGGAAAAAATGGTGGAAAATTGCACAAAATATATAACTCTGAAACTATTAATTCGATTAATTTCATTTTTACGACATTAGCTTTCTCTTGTCCTATTTAGTCAGTGTGCCAAATTTGGTCCAGATCTGTCGAACGATTATAGCGAACAGACATACAGACTTTCCTCTTTTATATATATAGAAGAGAGTGAAATAACAAACACAGTGATATTGGGTCGGCAAAAAAGTAATTGCGTTTCTAGATGAAATTCAAAGAAATAAATTTTCAATTATCAAACCATTCTTCAAGTTGGACCGTAGCTGAGTAACATTCATGCTTCTGGGAGAAGAGCAGAGAACAGCCTCTCACTCCTGGCAACATTCACCTGTCTAAGAGAACCTTCAAATACTCAATAACAATTTAAAATTAGAAAGATTTCCAAAATCGCGAGCAGTCTTTTTGTATTTTTCCTTTAAATCATGTGTACAAAACAAGGAAGTTTAGACTCATTTGGACTGCTGACTAAATATTTTAATTTCTACCCCTGATATTATATCAGTACAAAGAACTTTGAGACTAGAAACAGTATTTTCCTTGAAAATAATATTTATTTCTTTTAATCTCGCGAGCAAAATGAATGAAAGGCAAAAAGTCGGAACCTGCAAACAGCGTTTCTCAATTTCCAAAAAGTCCCTTAAAATGGCGCAAAAAATAATTTGCAATATCTCTGGAAATTATCATAGAAAAATGGTGAACATTTATATTTTGGGTAATTTGAAGGTTTTCTTTCGTTTAACACTAGATTTACCATCTATTTATATATACCAATTTCTACCAAAACCAGTCAAAATGACTGACTGGTGTATAGGGAAAATGCTTATTGTGACTTCCAGTCTTTATTCACTCTTAAAAAATGACAAAAAATGTTGAACAATATTAATTGTAATAAATAAATGAATTAGTAGACATTGTCAGATAACAAAACACTTAGTTGTTTACAGTTTTTCAGTCAGAATTTCTACAGGAAAAGGTAGGAATTTTGAATTGAAATTGCACAACCAATCAAAATGACCGGTCTGGTAAATCTAGTGTTAATAAAGTCAAAATGCAGTGTTGTCATTGAGAAAAATGAAGTTGATGCAGAATTGAATATGAAGACGACCCCTTATGCAAATTAAATGAATAGTAAATTAAAGTTACTTTATTTGCATATGAATTGTATATGTAACTTTGCTGTACGACAAACGACAGCGAAATAAAGTGGGTGGTTTTTATTCTTTTTTTTTTTTTCCCCGCAGCTGTACCTCATAACGGTAGTATGGGAGCTAGAGCAGGGCATCATTGCGCAAATGTAGTTTTTCCTGTTCGGCATTTTTCAAAGAGAGACATGCTCCGCCCACGGACGTACTGGCAGAAATTTAATTTTTTCAAGAAGAGACACGCCCTGCCCACCTTGTCTTAGTGGCGATGCACACCCTGCCCCTTTCTTTTAGAGCGTCCATGTGTCCTGCTCTTAATAGAAAGAAAAGAAAAAGGCTGGACTCTTTTTAAAGCATTTATTTATCAGATTGAAATGTTTTATAAAAATGCATCAGTATTTTTATATGGAAAAACAATTCTAAGTCTTTTTCAACATGGAATAACATGGCTGTTCTACCCTCATTATTTGCATTCACACAAACTCATGCAAAAGTTTTTTATCTCATCTCAACTGAAAGAGATTTACAGCAGAAAATTTATTGCATCTCAACAGTCTCCCCCCCCCCTACCAATATTTTGCAATATATTTGCCCCAATATATTTTGCAATAAGTTTTTTCTGTTACAATATCCAAGAAACCCCCAGTAGAAGATATGTGCAAAGTGCTCTATCAAAAGAATAGGAAGTACACAGCGCAAATGGAAAACTGCCCTTTTGCCCACCCAGTTTTGAAAAGAAATGTAAAAAAAAAAAAAAAGAGGACACATAGATGTCTGTTTGAATTTTTTGTATAGAAAAATTTTTTTTTCTTGCATTTTGCACACATTTTCTCTACTGGTACAGTTAAAAAGAGGCCAATACAACTTTTCCTAAATTTTGCTACACATGTCACATACATGAGGTTTTCTCTCTTGAATTTAAAAACGTCTCTTCAAGTTTCTCTTTCACAAAGTCCACACATATCACACATTTTTTGCAATTAGGGTGCAAAGACGTGCATGAAAGTGGTGTTTATCACAGTATCCCTTCTGACACACACACATTAGGTAAAAGGGCATTCCATAAAAACTGAGAGTAAAATCATAAAAAATCAAGAAATATATTTACAGCAAAAAATACATCATTCTTTTTCAAAATACCTTCCGTCAGATGATATGCAACTGTCGCATCGTTCAACCCACTTTTCAAAACAAGTAGAGAACCCCTTTTCTGGAAGCTGCTTCAAAGAACCCTCCACTGCTGAAATAACTTCAGAATCTGTGTTAAATTTTCTGCCACGTAGCTTCTTCTTCAACGTCGGAAACAGCCAGAAATCGCATGGAGGGAGATCTGGACTGTAAGGGGGATTTGGCATGTTTTTATAATTGCATTTACTAAGATATTGCTGAACAGAAGTAGCGACATGCGGGCGAGCATTATTGTGAAGTAATGTCCTATTTCCTACCAGTTCATCTCCATTTCTGTAGGGCAACTAAAACAGTTCTTTAAACAAGCACGGCACTAGGAAAATAAAATCGTCTGCTCCATTTAGAATTTTGTATAAACGTACAGTTAACAGTTTGAAAAAATCGCCTGCACTTCTATTTTTTAGTTTCGCGGTGTTGCCACTACGTAAAAAAATAACTCTCAGTTTTTATGGAATGCCCTTTGTATTTGTCGTGTGTGGGTGTGAAAATGCTTATTCAAGTGTGCCTTCTGAGAGAATCCCTTATGACATATGTCACACACATACGGTTATTCTCTGTTGTGAGTACAAAGATGTGTATTAAAGCTCTCCTTATGCAACAATCTCTTCTGGCATATGTCACATGCAAAAGGTTTTTTCCCCGGGTGGGTACGAAGATGTCTATTACAGTCTTGTTCTGACATATCTCCCACAAATGAGGTTTTTCCTATGTGTGAATACGATGTTTAGTCAATGTTCGTTGCTTAGAATAGGCTTTATTACATGTCCACACATAAGGTTTTTCCTCTGTGTGGATACGAAGATGAATATTCAATTGTCCCTTCTGATTGAATCCCTTGTGGCATCTGTCACATACATAAGGTTTTTCTCCAGTGTGTATAAGGAGATGTCTGTTCAAATGCTGCTTCATAGAGAACATCTTCTGACATATCTCATACACATGAGGCTTTTCCCGTGTGTGAATACGAAGATGTGCATTCAAATGGTGTTTAAGAGAGAATTCCTGGTTTTTGTGTGTGACATATATCACATACAAAAAGGTTTTCTCCTGTGTGGATACGAAGATGTTTAGTCAATGTTCCTTGCTGAGAATAGGCTTTATTACAGAAGTCACATACGTACGGTTTTTCACCTGTGTGGATACGAAGAAGTGCATTCAAATGTTGTTTAAGAGAGAATTCCTGGTGACATATATCACATACAAAAGGTTTTTCTCCTGTGTGGACATAGTCAGATAAAAAAAAAAAAGTATCTGCGCACACAATCCCAAAGTATCTGCAAAATTAAATTGCATAATTAAAAAACAGCAAAATTTGCAATAGTAAACAACATACAAATTTATTAAAATATATTATGAACTGCATCACACTTTACTCTGTAGAAAAGGCTTAGACGAAGCAGAAAATTAAGTTTTAATGGAAAAATTAATGTTGGCAAGGAAGAAAACTTTAAGGCAAATTAACAATTTTAAAAACAAAGTGATGGAAGCGTGAGAAACCCAGAAATCAAATTCCCCCTTACTTTTTTATAGAACCCCCCCCCTCCCTTCCCCTAAAAATTAGGTAGATAAATGTTCAAGCATCATTTTTGGGTTTTAGCTTGAAGATATTCCTGTCAGTTTATGCATCCATGAAAGGAAGGGGTGAAGTTTTTTTCATCAGTTTGTCTACGGACTTTGAAGTTATCCAGTCCTTAATACTATGACTTCGTCACACAAAATGCCACTCCGCACTTTTTCCTTGATTTCCAAAGTATTTTGTCATTGCCTCTAAAATAATGCTAACACACTTAGTTGGCAATGGTCCGTTTACCAAAATCATCATTTCATGATGAGCTGTTTCCTCACTAATCGGTCTTCGTTTATTGTTTCTGTGCTCATAACTGGATGTTAAGGACTCACATACTGATTCAACGGACAATGCAATAGAGGCAACACATATTGCATATAAAATCAATTCTACATTTTTATGAAACATTTTTTTGCTACAGAGAAATTCCTTAATAATACTTAAACTATTGAGATTTTTGAATTCTGCATCAGGCATATCTTTACTTAAATCCAATAAATTTGAAAGAAAAGTCCTATACTGGCATTGTAACACATGTGTAGGAACATCTTTCAACTCATAGACAATCTTTCTCACTGAAAATATAAATTTGTCCATGTGAGATGCAGCTGTAAGAGGTAATCCTTTAATTTTTAGTTTTGTTACTAATAATTTCAGATCAGTTATACTTCTGATGTGATAAACAACAACTACATCATCTGCACTGAAGACATTGTCTCTAAAGTTTTCTTCCATTAGCAATGAAAAACTTTCGAGTTCTTCTTGAACCGCTAATTTAACTGTACTCATATCTGATCTTGACTTTTTTGTCTGACTACGAGTAAGATTGGAGGAACTTTCAGGCTCTGGGAGAAAAAGTGGAACCCCTTGATATTCACCAATACTCTCTATTAATTCTTTATCCGAATGGTAACACGGCCAAAAACACTTTTGAATATCTGTATTTTCTTCAGATAGAACACAAACTTGTTGTGATTTACATGGACACATATGTTCATTTACAGCAGAACACATTTTTTTCAAATGGTCCACTTTTTGAATGAAACTGTCATACCGCTCATGTGGAAGTATATCTACTTTTTGTAGAATATTTATGATGCTGCTAAATTGATCATACAGATCACATGGGCCAGATAGTCGCAAACAAAATTTTAAATTTAGAATCTTATTCATATGCAAATTTGCATCTGTGGCTTTTTGCTTTTGGGTAGTATTTCCATTAAATGATTCCACTTGCTTTTCTTCCAAAACAGAAATGATGCCTTGATAATCAATTCTGAAGTTGTCATATACTTTTTTCACAGAGTTGGCAAATCTTGTTGCACTATAATCAGTGGCGCAGCGAAGGGGGTGGTCCAGGGGGTCCGGCCCCCCCCTATGAGCTAAGGGGCCGCTATGAGCAGGGTCCGTTTATCTACAGGGCGAGTGGGGCCCACGGGCCACCAATTTAAAGGGCCCATTTTTTTTCTCTAAAAAGGGCCCATTTTTTCTCTTTCTCTTCTTTCTTTTCCAAATTTATTCTCTAAAAAGTGTCTTTTCTTTAAAAAAAAATCTTTTTAAACTTTGTATCGGTAGTTGGCTTGAAAAGGAGGACGCAAGGTAAAATCATCAAAGGCTTCCAGCAAGCACCGTCATAGAGACTCCTTAGGCAATAAATCTCCAGTCGTGTCTCTGATAGGGAATTTGTGGGGGGATGGACGAATCGGCCAATGTAAAGGGGAGTAATTCGCACCCTTGTAGGGCAGAGGAACGGAATATCCTCAGAAAGAATCTATTCATGCTACAATTAACTGATAACAAAATTGTCATGAAGGAAAGAGGAAAATATATTGCCTATATTGTAGTCTTCAAGCATACCACTCTTCTTTTCTTGGGATAAACAAGCCACAGTATTCAAATAGTGAATACACACACACAAAACAAACAGTTAAAAAGAAGGTCTGCTGGGAGCTTAGATGTGGTATAACGAAATTTCGAATGGTTCAGTTTTAGTCTCTCCTGAATTCACTTGAGTTGGATGACTAATTTGTAAGCAGAAGTTTAAGTTTTGGGTTCTTTGTTTCTTACGATCATGAATTCGTCCAGTTTAAAAAAAGAAAACCCAAAGTGAAATGTTTTCATCTTTCTTCGAGAAAAAATTAAAGCCGATGATGGTGATCGTGCAGCATCAAAGACAGCTGATAGTATGGACGGGCCCGGACCCAGTGAAAAATCTGTTGCACCGAAAGAAACCTTTGAGGGTGCTGAATCGCAAGCTCATCCTCTTGATATTGGGCTCTACATTAACAACGAGGTAAACTTTACTTGATTAAATTTCAAAATAACTTTACACAACAGAGGAGGTGGAATCACACAGACGTGGTTCATAATTTATTACCAGTAAAAATCTTAATATGAAAAGATCTTTCAAGTATAATCTAGCAGATGATTGAAGTGTTTTTATTTATAATTAGCCAAGAATTTTCTAAACATAGACAATCGCACTTGCATGTATACAAGATGAAATTATCCAACTTATAAAGATTATTTAAAACTATATCATAAGCTTATTAGTACTGGCAACTACAATGTAGCCAATGATAACAAATCTACTATCTTACGGTACTAAACATAAACAGGGCCCGATTTATACCCCTGGGGGGGCGGGCCAAAACTTTATGTGGGGGCCCCCATAAATCTTACCTTCCTCGAATACAAGAGTGATTTTATTTTATAAGCTGCTATGAGTTCACATACCTTTGACAGGTATACATAAGCAAAGCATTTTATGAATCTAATGAAAGAATTTTTTTGTTTATTTTAGAATTCCACTAAACTAACTCCAAACCTAAAACAATGAAAACTTTGTAAATAAACACTCATAAAATGATACCTTTTTTGCAGAAAACGCGTTTTCGTACTGAAAATTTCAGTATATCTTCAGTCTAAAGGTTCACAATTTTAGGCTGAGGAGGTACTGAAATTTTCAGTACGAAAACGAGTTTCCTGCAAAAAAGGTATCATTTTATGAGTGTTTATTTACAAAGTTTTCACTGTTTTATCTTTTTAACACCAGTATTTTGAGTGTAATTACTG
Source organism: Cheiracanthium punctorium (assembly GCA_038373885.1). Taxonomy (NCBI): domain Eukaryota; kingdom Metazoa; phylum Arthropoda; class Arachnida; order Araneae; family Cheiracanthiidae; genus Cheiracanthium; species Cheiracanthium punctorium. The sequence goes on from JAWZYV010013893.1 coordinate 95,360, forward strand.
TAATCATATTTTGTTACATTTTACAGTATGTCAGGAATGTGAATATGAGCGAAATGTTAGATGTACAAAAAATTACTGCGTATTTTTTTCATTTTGCCCCCCCCCCTAGAGTGGGGGCACCGGGCCAGTGCCCCGAATGCCCCGCCGTAAATCAGGCCCTGAATATAAATATACATTACTTATTGCATACTAGCTGCTTAGCCCGGCGTTGCCTGGTTGCATTAGGCGTTACGACGCAACCTGACTTTAAAATTATCTGCTGCTCTAGTCGGCTAATCAGCTAGTCCTGTTTACGGGAATGAAGCTTATTTTCACAACACTAATGCATAAAGTAAACATGAATTTTAAAGACATTGTTACTTATACTATTTAAATTGCTTGAACTCAGTACAATCCGGCCCAACCCTTTTCTCATCTGTGATTTTAATTCTTAAACTCAGATTTAACCTGTTAGCTCCCACCGTTTCAAAGATACAACGCCGAAGATTTTCTTCTGTTCCCAGCATTATTACCCATATTGGTCTGGGTTTATCAGTGTCTAATGCAACCACTGTTGCGCTTTCGCAACGCAGGACGCCAGCGGAGCATTCATAGATTCATGTTACTGGGTACAGAAGGGTATCTTATCCGTGTGTCTTTGCAACGATGGGAGGAACAAGTTAAATCTGGGTTCCATGGGTGGGTTTAACTCGATAACAATAGAATAACATCAAATTGACATTTTTTCTTTTCCGAAGACGCTCACCGCTCAGGTACGCACTGCTAACAACCCAAAAACTTATAAATGGATTGCCCCATGCCACTGATTGACTGGGCTCTTCTTTCTGTAGAGGAACAATGTAAAAGCTGCTGTGTGGTATCTGAATTGATTTAAAGTGTGCAAATTGATCATGAACAAGGTTAATGCCTGGGAAATAAAGAAATCATAATTCTGAATTTACTGTACTTAAATATGAATCAAATCAGTTCTATCGTTGGTGATAAATTTAAATTATATATAATATTTTTAAAAGGAATTTAGATGAAATTATTTATAATTTAATTATTGATTATATTTTCCAATTGAATCATTTAATTATTGGAATATTTTTTTACGGAAGAAGTATATATTAATTTACATTGTAATAAGTTTATTATTAATAAAACATTTACGAGTATTATTAAAACTTCCATTAATCGAAGCGATTTTTTTGCGAAATTCGAATTAAAACATCTGTTGTTTATTGCCCTATATTTGAAGCCAAAATGCGCCAAACACTACTGTTATTGTACAACTACTAGGGGCCAAGGCCCTCATACTCGCTACGCTCGCTTTTCGTATGAGGCATTCGGCCCCTATTAAGGCTTATTCGTAAAAAAGACATAATTTCAACAGACAAAACCCGAAGATTGGATCAGATAAAATGTTACTGAGCTACACAGGTGCGTAGCAAAGGGGGGGTTAGGGGGGTCATAACCCCCCCCCCATGAGAAATTTTTCGCCATACAAAATGCATATACTTCACTACATTATCACACACACGTATACATATATATGAGTTGTAGTAGTCGTAACCCCCCCCCCCCATCAACAATTTCTGGCTACGCCCCTGGAGCTACACATTGCTTAATTCTTGCATGTTCATTGGTACATAAAAATTTAAACTTCACACTACAATAGAACCCCTCCCCCTCATAACCCAGAAGATATTTTGTTATGGAAATCCGAGTCCTGAGCTATACTCCACCTGAAGTGCGGACTCCGCTTATAATCGCTGGAAAAATTATTTGCACTCCTCAGAAACACAATGATATTTAATGTTGCCATTCAAAAGTTATATTAATTAGGAGCTAAAGCGTAATAAAATCAGAACATCTGTTCAGCTGTATTTTTAATAATGTAAAACCTATTGGACACCTTGCGAATTTGCCACCCATGGCGATTTTTCATTATTGGGCGACTTGCGTACATGTAAAGTTAATAAAAGCTAATGAACAGATAGGATAGCTTGCCACCAATGGCGAATTTTCATTATTTGGCGATTTACACATGCTCACAACCTATAATTACTGTTCATTTAAGGTTACCGAAAAACCGTTATCCATATTTTCATTTACATAATCGTTTGCAGATTGGCGTACTTAGCATCACGAATTATACCATCTCCTCGCGCTAGCAAATATCCAAAGTGTACTATAACTGCTATAATGGCATAGTTAACGCCGCCAAATATTTTTACTGGTAGCAAATAATCCAGCTGGACCGAACCGGCTCTAAAATAATCTGCATTTTAATTATTTTTCATTTTCAAGATATGAGTTATTCTGTTTTGGAAAAACGAATAATCGCTAATTCTAAACTCCTGTTGTCTAAGCGAAATTACTATTTGAAAATCGTCAACTTTGTGTAACACATTTTGAGTTACTTATTTCTAGTTTTCATTTTGATGTAATTCTAACTCATGTTTGTAAATTTCACGCAATTCTAGATACTTGGAAACGCTTTGTTGCAAAGGAATGAATGATTTTATGCCAAATCTGGGAACCATTATGTTTATTTTTTCAGCTCTTTATTAATATCTTCTAAAATAATTCGATTTTCGAAATCTAAGTCAGCTTAGCAGGTTCCTCGGAATTTTTTGAATCTGTGGGCACCTTTTTCGAAACTCAAATCCCCACGGTTTAGGAGGAGATAGGCCAACAAGCTTTGACAGCGCCAGCGGCAGCGGCCTTTACTTTTTTTTTAGAATAGAGAAAAGTCAAAGCCCGTTGTGAAGCAATTATAACGAGCGCTCTTCTGAAAACGTGAAAAAAGTTTCTCATTCCAAAGATTTCGTTTTGTGTACATATTCTTATGTCCAAGCAGACGATTTCTTTGCTTAGCTCGATTTCCTTTTATAAATACTGGATTTATTTGTGAGAAGAAAAATTAAACTGCGTAACTAGAAATCTAGAACTGCTAATCTAGAAAAACAATTTTAAAGCCTTTATAAATAGCGCAGTCTTATCTCTTTTCTTTTTGTAAAGGGTTGCATGACGTAATTTTAAAATTTAAAAAAATGTCCATTTCATGTAGTGTCTAAGGTATTTAACGCTAAAACGCGAACCTAAAAGACAGCATGATGCGGAAATAAGACATTTTGAAAGTGAGAACGGTCTAACTTTTCACTTTTTTTGATAGCGAATGACGCTGACATTTTTTTTTTTTTTTTTTTTGGTGTGTGTCATTATATTGCAATGATCTCAGGTGAGTACATATATGATGCAAACTTTAAGTCAAGAGTGAAATAATTTTGCTTTTTCTAGATTCCACTTCACTGGAATTATTCGAATTACACATGTGAGGAAAATTTTCGTTTCCTACCGTGCGAAGAACGGGCGCGCAGCTAGTTAATAATAAACCTAGGACCGAAGCTTAGAGCATACCCATTTTCAATATAAAGTGGAATTTATTTTTAACTCAATAATATTTTTTGCACTTTAACTACTTAAGTATTGTTTTTTTTAATTTCTCTTGTAGTTTTTTTCATTCTATTTAAAATATAGAATAATGTGTGTGTGTATATATATATATATATTATTCATACCTAATTACTCATTATTAATAGTCCTAAACTTATTGACAGTTTTTGAATAAACACAAAAATTAGACTAAACAGAAAGTTTACTTTTAATATTAAACTGCTTAGTTTTGCAGTTCCAAGCGGGAAATTTATGAATATATTTAAATATTTATAAATATATGTTCTTGAAGGAATGGTACATTTTTTTTGGTACATTTTATCCAAGTAAAGAATTCTTCTGAACTTTGTGATGTCAAAGTCATGTTTCTGATCAAGTTTCCCTTGTTCTGACTTTCAAAAGTACCTGTTAAGTAGTCAAAATTTTCATGACTGAAACAAGACATATGCCAGTGGTCCACAAAAAGTAATTCGACGTAATTAAGTAACAGTGAAATATAATCGATATGAAACTGCAGTTGCTGGGTTATACTTAGAGGTGTGCTGATGTTTATTTAGTGTTAATCATGAAAAGTGAAACGTAGTACAAAAATTATTGAGATAAAAAATGTTTCTTAAGATAAACAAATCTATAAACATAAAAATTATTTAAAAAATTGTAATACTCCTTTTGTAGCAGACCATGACTATCGGACGGACGCTTGGTCCACGTGCCCCGGGCACAAATGCAGAAATAAGCCAAAAAATTGAGTTCAACACGATATAAAGGGGCACAAAAATTGAGCCAGCTAAAGGACACAAAATCTGAAAAGTGCCCTGGGCACAAAAGTGCTATAATGAAAGTCAGGCCCTGGTTTGTAGACATAAACTAGATATAAAAGGAATTAAAACTTTTAAAATAATTAGTAATAATGTAAAGGTGTTAGAGTTAGTGATTTTTACTTTCCGAACATGTACCATGTAAGGAAAGTATTGTAATCATGAAAAAATTCGACTTCGAGATTTTGGTGTTTTTACACGTTTTGAGGGCTTCTGAATCCATTTATGCTATTTTTACGAGATGTATGTATGTATGTGTGTGTGTGTGTTTGTGTGTATGTGAGTGAACACGATAGCTCCTGAACGGAGCATTCGATTGAGCTCAAATTGGATATATATGTCATAAACCACCGTCGCAAGACCGGTATTGATTTTGGTGTGTATAGGACTTATAGTTTTTCTACAGGGCTACGACAAAGATTTCTTTTACATTATGGCCTATGGGGGGAAATTTCTTGAAAGTGCGCTAGCGTTTAAACGGTACATTCGATTGAGCTCAAATTGGGTATACATGTTATAAACCACCGTTGCAAGACCGGTATTGATTTTGGTGTGTATAGGACTTATAGTTTTTCTACAGGGCTACGACAAAGATTTCTTTTACATTATGGCCCATGGGGGGAATTTCTTGAAAGTGCGCTAGCGTTTAAACGATACATTCGATTGAGCTCAAATTCGGTATACATGTTATAAACCACCATCCTAAGACCGGTATTGATTTTGGTGTGTATAGGACTTATAGTTCTCCTAAAGGGCTACGACAAAACTTTCTTTTATGTTATGGCATAATGGCATATAGGGAGAAATTCTTGAAAGTGCGCAAGCGTTTAAACGGTGCATTCGATTGAGTTTCAATTTGGTATATATGTTTGAATTATTCATCGATTAAAATTTATTTAAGTGCTTGGTAATGATCTTAATCGTAAGTGTTCGGAAAGTCGAGTGGAGTCACTCCAGATTTTTTTTTTTTTTTTTGAGGAGGGGGGGGGGGCTCAAAATTGAGTTGCGTCTCGGGCCTCTCAAGAGCAAAATCCGCCACTGGGGGGAGAATATAGGTATTCGCACTGATTCTGTGCTTTCTGGGGGCCTGAGGGTAAAATTTCAAATGTTTTCTGTAAAGGTAAAATTCGCGAAACATTTCTTCCGGGGGAGGGATGAGTGCTGAGTGCCTGTCTGAGATGACCCCCCCCTACAAACACTTACATGGGTGTCATTTACGGGGGCCCTGTGAACAGCAACATGATCATTTTAGGGGAGGGGGTCTGATCTCCCCCCCAAATCCGAATAATTTGGACCCCCCCTAAAAAAAATTTCTGGCTGCGCTACTGACTATAATAGCAAGGATTTCTAAAACTACTCTAACTGTAACATGGTATCCTTTAAGTTTTCATATTCTTTACCCCAACTAAAAAATGAAAATATTGATCCAATGGTTTGGGTGACCATGGCAACGCACTCACATTTTTCATTTTTTCGCATATGGTCATCTACAAGATCAGCTTTATGCATTGGGTCCCAATCATAAAAGAACTCTTTTTGTCTACTTTCATCTGTATTTGATGTAAAATGTTCACTGAGATGACTAGGTACTCCTAAATTAAAATACTGGCCGTCAAAAGAGCCACCAATGTACTGCTCAGTTGATATATACCATTCTGAAATTGTAGAAATAATGCTCTCTGCTATTGCTTTCCCAGTATGAGCTTTGATGGTAGGATGACCTAAATATATGGCATGTATTAGGGTATCAGAATCTGGTACTACAGTGATAAGCATAACAAAATGTCTGGTTCGATGTTTCCAAGTAGCTTTATCTGCAACTATTTTCACTGGTGGTTGGAATCCTGTTTGTGTTAATCTCCCATTCAGAAACTTTTTTAGACGACTTGCTATTGATTCTGATACAAAGGGCAAAAACTTCTTAACAAATGCTTCTGAATGATTTATATCACCTAAATCACAACCATTGCTAATGCTAATTGCAATCTCATCTTCAAAATCACAGTACGGACGACCATTAAAGTATAGTTTATAAGCAATCCGTCCAATTCGTAATCCTACTTCTTTGTCTCTCTTTTGATATTGCTGTTCTTTTTTCTCACTCTCTTCTCTCAGTTCCAAGTTAGACTGATGCACTTTACTTAATAGGTGCTCTTTCAAATGCTTCTTCAGATAACGGAATTTTGCAGGCAAATTGCAATATAATGAAAATTTTGTTCCACATTCTGGGTGATACACAAAAATAGCTGGGTGGGAATTTATACTACTTCCTTCAGGCATAGGATTCCCTAAAGGAATACATATACGGCACATAAAGCAGCAAGTTGATGCATTGTAATCAAATTCATCAAATAGATTAGTGATATCTGTGATGGAACGGCAAGATTGAAATAAATAATTTATATCAACAGAATTGTCATTGTATGCTTCCATATTTTTTCCCTCAAAATTTTCAAATTCACTTTTTTTCTTTTTCAAAGAAGCTATTTCAGTTTCTAAGTTCTTTACATGCTTCAAAATTTCACTTAACTTATCATCCACAGAATTTGGAAGTCCTTCTTTTATTTTGCTCAGGTGTTGCTGATCAGAATTACTGTCACTTTCATTATTATTACCAGCAGCACATGGTAAAATTTCAGACTTCTCAGTGTGAACCTCAATCCAGGGAACGGAAACTTCCATAATTTCACTCAGCTGTTGCTGCTCAGAAGCACATTCATTGACATTAGCAGCAACGCACTGTAATATTTCAGGCTCTTCAGTGGGAACTTCGACCTCGGGAACTGAAACTTCCGATATTTTTGCAATTTGTTGAGATTCAGCCAAGTAATTGCTATGAACATTTTTACAATTTTTTGGTTTGATAAAGGCAGCGATTGATGTTTGTCCTGCACCTCTATTATCAGTAGAGTTACCGTTTTCGTTTGGATGTTTTCGTTGTAAATGTAAACTATAATTTCATTCCCTTAATTCTTCGCCGCAGAAACGGCATTTAACCTTTCGCGTTAAACTAGGACAACTGCGTTTCATCTTCCTTAGATGTCCAAAATTTGCCCGCCGCAATAAGATCAAACGAATTGAATTGTATTATTGTAATCTCAACACCACATGTATTCCTTATCGTTACTGCCGACAAGCTTCGAAAACAAGACACATGCACCGCAGGAACGGTGCGAGCAGACCATGGAGACAACTGGAGAGAGCATCTTTTCGTAATGCACCGGAGTGAGGACGAAATGTGTTCCTTCGCGCCGCATCACAAATAGGTCGAACGCGTAATAGGAACGCACACCACACGTGACCGAAACACAATGCATCGTACGTATGCGTTTTAGTCACATCCGCAGAAGCCTACTCAGCACACCTTTTTAGCCGCTTTGCTCTCTCCAGTGCCTCCATGGAGCAGACCGCTGATGTCACTTTCTGCTAAACACGTCAGTTAACTAAATAACATTGGGCGATGGCGCGACGACCATCTTCAGTGAAGGGAGGCTGAGCGCGGGCGGTTATCTGCGAAGCTTCTCAGATTTTCTACGAAGACGTAGTCAGTAAAATATGTATAAGCAATGAGCATATCTATACGTACGTACACACCTACATATATCGCGTTTGCACTAAAGTTGCTTAGAAAATATTTTCTCTAGGTAATTTTTGCTCCATTATTTAAAAAAAACGGAAAAAACTATCTGCAAGACCTCGAAATTCTTTGCGAATGTATCCGCGCACAGCGTGCGTCTATATTATCTAGCTATGTGTGTGGATACGAAGATGTTCAGTCAATGTTCCTGGCTGAGAATATGCCTTATTACAGAAGTCACACGAATACGGTTTTTCCCCTGTATGTGTACGAAGATGTCTACTATAGTTTCGTTTATCAGAGAATCCCTGCTGACATATGTCACACACATAAGGTTTTTCCCCTGTGTGAGTACGAAGATGTAAATTACAAGCTCGTTTATGAGAAAATCTCTTGCGACATATGTCACATGCATAAGGTTTTTCTCCTGTGTGGGTATGGAGATGGCTCTTTAATCTGAACAATGTAGGAAAGTTTTTCTGACACACATTGCAGAGAAAAGTTCTCACATCTGCAACAGTACAAGAATTAACTTTCGAAGGAAGAAGTTCAGGAAACATTTCTTGGCCAGTACCACTGTTGCAAGCTTCTAAATCCATAGTAAAAGAATGGAAATTGACGAAACTGAATTGGTAAGATATATATAATACAACTAATCTTAGTAAGACACTATTCTTGCAGTTTTTTTCACAATGTACATGTATGCTATTTTTTCAAAATTGTTAAAGTAGAAGGCACAGGTACTTAATACACTCAATCGGTTCATTCACGGTAATATTTAGTAAATGCTGAATGATTTCAACAATCACACAAGACATCAATTTTTTCTTTTTTGATTCAATTACTTTTGAGAATTCACTTTTCTTAAAGAAAATAATACACCATCATAACATAAAGTTTTCTCTGCTGGTATAAAATGGCTGAAAATATATCACATTTTCCCATAAAGTGTATAACTGGAACTTCAAAATGAACCTATCACATGTGGTTTGAACTATTCACTTCTCATTCATATTCAAATCACACTATACTCCAAAACATCCAGCAATCTAGAACGGGAACTTTTCATGGCAAGAAGCAACTGTAAATGCACAGGAAAATTGTGTAATCTGAAAGAAAATGCATAAATAGTTTAATAAAAATAATTATAAGAAAAAGTAAACTTTCAATTAAAATGCAGGGTGTAGCATAAATGAATATCCCAACTTGTGAATATATTCAGAAAACTCAAAGAAGTACAAACTTGTGGCTCACTGAAAATCACAAATAAAAGTTAAAAGTTAAGATTGAACTAAGAATGCACCGGTTTTAACCAAATATCAGACATCAGAAACTCCCTTGAAGGACAAATAGAGATATCCGGTATACACTATATATGCTTTGAATTATGGTGTATGTTCATTTATATTTATTCTTTTATGTATTTCATCTTAGAGCAATAAATTATAAATGCACTAGACATGCTTTAGCAACTTCGGCCCTGACGTCCTAATATTGGAACACATCTTTACATTACTTCACATTCTTCATTTTCAAGAATTTCAACACCAAAACCTAGTGTCCTGCTAATAATATATGCAAGAATAGCAGAATGCTATCATTTTTGCTCTGCGGATGGCAGAAAATCAAAAGCAGAGAAGATAATGGATGTGTCAAGCCATTTCAAACGTAAAGTTAAATGCATCTTTATGAATGTATGAATGAATGCATGCAATCAAAATGCATGAGAAATGTTTCATACAAAATAACTGTAAAACTTTTTTTTCATTTCTCTCAATTATAGCCTCGTATCCTATTACTAGAACATTTTTAAAATCTGTTTGGTAGTTGTCTGAATGTTATAGTATTTCATATTTAAGATATTTACATAGAGTGTAGCACTATATCTAATCATTCACTGATTTTTTTATCTGCTCTATTCAAAATTGAGAGACGAAGGAGCTAATTATACATTATATGTTTCGCACATCATTAAAACTGTTCAAATATATTGAAAGATAATTTAGGAAAATTATCTCTTTACATATACCTATTTTAATAATGTTGCATAAAAAATATAATTTAAAGATTAAAATATTCTGTTTACTTGTACAATAAAAGCAGAAGGAAAAAAATATTAACCACAACATCATGGGTGCTCATATTTTTTTTCTTTTTTTACTTCAAAAACAATTTCTAGAAGGGGTAAATTTTAAACTTGTAATAATTTGAGTTCCAATTTTGCTTTGTAATGCAGTTTTATTGGCACCATAAGACAATACACTGAATCTCTCACGGGAGGGGTAGGGAATACTATGCCTTCCCTCCTCCCTTTTTATGGGTGCCCATGCACAACGCATTTATTAATATAACTCTAATTTTAGAGTATTTTAACAGACAAAAAAAAACTGTTTTTTTTTTTTTTTAATTTAGGACTTGCATATCTCTTAATATACTCATGGTCAAAGAATCATTTACTCAGAAACATTTCTTAACTGCCTTTTTTCTGCTCTAATTATTTAATACTGTTTTAATATAAGTGACATTTAGTTGCATTTTACGTAAAAATAATTTTAGATTTTTAAACAAAAGGAAAAAGAAAATCACACTTTTAAATATTTCTAATGAAATTATAGTATTTATCTTAGTAGTTTTATACAATTACAAAACAGAATCTCAGATTACGTATTGAATTTCCTCAATGAAAAATTACATGTCGGCCACTGACATGGAATTATCAGGGAATTTAGTAAAAAATGATTTGAAAAATTCGGAATTCAACAGATGACATTTTAAACTAATTAGTAAAAGAAAAGATTCTGTTCACTTGACGCATACAAAAATTGCTGCCTTTAACATTAGTATTTTTCAGGAGTTTATTTTTCTCTGTAATTGAATAAACATTAATTATATGTGTTAGAAATATGCCTGCTTCTTTGTGTATGAAGAACAGGTATATAGCTAGTACTACACACACTAAGTCTGTGGAGTTTTCTAAAATAAATATATTTTTTATTAATTTACTATAGCATGACAGTTAATGAATTAAAATAAATGGATATCTTCACAAAGTAACACTCAGCTATCATTGTTTCAGTCAAGTTTATAACTGCATAAAATAGATCCTTTGTCCATAAAGCCAGGGCCCTTGCTAAAATAAAGAAGGGGCGAACCTCCATCCTAACACTCCTAAATTCTGTTAAACTTAACACAATTAAATACATAGTTGTTAAACTTCATAAAAAATTTTAATTAAAAAGCAAATAAAAGAAAAAATTATAGACATGTTAAGTTTATTTCTTGTTACCTTTCACGAGCACTTTTAAGCCTTGAGAGAATTTTCACTTTGATTATTTTCAGTCATGTCTGAACTTTATTCTCCTTAATGGAGTTTCCTTTCCCCGCCTCCCTCATGTTTTTTCATAATGAGAAAATGATTTGAAAAATGTTATTTAATTAAAAATATCAATTTTTATATTTAAAATAGGAGACACTTTTTAATCTGATAGGTGGTGGTCATGTGATAACATTTTTCACATTGTTGCTATATACAAATTATTAGTTAACTTTTTAAATGTGGAGAATTTGTAATTTCATAAATGGCATTCTTTTTACAAATTTATAGCGTGTTAAACTGCTAGAATGTAACTGTTACATTATGGAAACATATTGCGTTAAAATCTTAATTACTCTAATTTACTTAGAATCAATATCAGCAGCCGGTTTTTACAGGGTGGAGAGTGGGGAGGTCAAGATCCACAATTTAATAAGTAGAGAAATTTGAAAGACCTGTAATTATTTTTTAAAACATTCACTTACCAGACTGGAATGTTTGTTTTATAAAAATACATCATTATTCTTCTTTTACAGAAAACATAGTTCTACAAAGATTTTTTTTTTTTTTTTTTAATATGATATAACATGGCTGATTTACCCGTAATGTTTGCATTCAAACAAACTCATGCAGAAGATTTTTATCTGTTCCCAACTGGCAGCAATTTAATTTTTTCAAGGAGACACATGCCATTCCCACCTTTACTGAGTGCCGATGTGCACCCTGCCCCCTTTTTTTAGCGTGTCCATGTGTCCTGCTCTTAATAGAAAGAAAAAGTAAGTCAGGACTCTTTTTAAAGCATTTATTTATCAGATTGGAATGTTTTATAAAAATACAACACTTTTTTTTTTTTTTTTTTTTTTTAGGGAAAAACAGTTCTATAAGTCTTGGAATAACATGGCTGCTCTACCCTCATTATTTACATTGGCAAGAACTCATGCAAAAGTTTTTTATCTGGTCTCAACTGGCAGAGATTTACATCAGAAAATTTACTGCATGTTAGAGTCCCCCCCCCCCCAAAGTTTGATGAAATATATTTTGCAATCAGTTTTTTGTGTTACAATATCCAATGCAGGAAGAAATACCCAGTAGAAGATATGTGCAAAGTGCCCTTTTAAAAGAACAGGAAGAACATAGTGCAAATGGAAAACTGCCCTTTTGCCCACCCAGTTTTGAAAAGAAATATAGAAACAATGAGGGCACATAGATGTCTGTTTGATTTTTTTTTTACTCACATTTTGCACACATTTTCTGTACTGGTACAGTTGGAAAGAGGCCAATACAACTTTCCCTTGACACACAAAATTTTGCTACACATGTCACATACATGAGGTTTTTCTCTCTCCTGAATACAAAAATAACTCTTCAAGTTTCTCTTTTACAAAGTGCACATGTCACACACATACAGTTTTTTTTAAAATTAGGGTGCAAAGATAAGCATGAAAGTGATGTTTATCACAGTATCTCTTCTGACACACACATATTAGGTATTTGTCGTGTGTGGGCGTGAAAATGCTTATTCAAGTGTGCCTTCTGAGAGAAACCCATCTGGCATATGTCACACACATACGGTTTTTCTCCAGTATGAGTACGAAGATGTGTATTAAAGCTCTCTTTATGAGAGAATCTCTTCTGACATATGTCACACACATACGGTTTTTCTCCAGTGTGAGTACGAAGATGTGTATTAAAGCTCTCTTTATGAGAGAATCTCTTTTGACATATGTCACACACATACGGTTTTTCTCCAGTGTGAGTACGAAGATGTATATTAAAACTCTCTTTATGAGAGAATCTCTTTTGACATATGTCACACACATACGGTTTTTCTCCAGTGTGAGTACGAAGATGTCTATTAAAGCTCGTTTTATGAGAGAATCTCTTTTGACATATGTCACACACATGAGGTTTTTCGCCCGTGTGGGTCCGAAGATGGCTACTATAGTTTCGTTCATCAGAGAATCCCCGCTGACATATGTCACACACATACGGTTTTTCTCCAGTGTGAGTACGAAGATGTATATTAAAGCTCGCTTTATGAGAGAATCTCTTCTGACATATGTCACACACATACGGTTTTTCTCCAGTGTGAGTACGAAGATGTGTATTAAAGCTCGCTTTATGAGAGAATTTCTTTTGACATATGTCACACACATGAGGTTTTTCACCTGTGTGGGTCCGAAGATGGTTACTATAGTTTTGTTCATAAGAGAATCCCCGCTGACATATATCACAGACAAAAGGTTTTTCTCCTGTGTGGATAAGAAGATGTTTACTCAATGTTCCTTGCTGAGAATAAGCTTTATTACAGAAGTCACACACATATGGTTTTTCCCCTGTATGTGTACGAAGATGTCTATTCAAATTTCCGATCTCAGCAAAAACTTCATTACATGTATCACACACATAAGGTTTTTCCCCTGTGTGGGTACGAAGATGTCTACTATAGTTTCGTTTATCAGAGAATCCCCGCTGACATATGTCACACACATAAGGTTTTTCCCCTGTGTGAGTACGAAGATGTAAATTACAAGCTCGTTTATCAGAAAATCTCTTGCGACATATGTCACATGCATAAGGTTTTTCTCCTGTGTGGGTATGGAGATGGCTCTTTAATCTGAACAATGTAGGAAAGTTTTTCTGACACACATTGCAGAGAAAAGTTCTCACATCTGCAACAGTACAAGAATTAACTTTCGAAGGAAGAAGTTCAGGAAACATTTCTTGGCCAGTACCACTGTTGCAAGCTTCTAAATCCATAGTAAAAGAATGGAAATTGACGAAACTGAATTGGTAAGATATATATAATACAACTAATCTTAGTAAGACACTATTCTTGCAGTTTTTTTCACAATGTACATGTATGCTATTTTTTCAAAATTGTTAAAGTAGAAGGCACAAGTACTTAATTCACTCAATTGGTTCATTCACAGTAATGTTTGGTAAATGGTGAATGATTTCAAAAATAGCACAAGACATCAATATTTTTCTTTTTTGATGCAATTACTTTTAAGAGTTCACTTTAGGTAACAGTACTGTCGCAACATAAAAGTTTTCTCTGCTGGTATGAAATGGCTGAAAATATATTACATTTTCCCATAAAGTGTATAACTGGAACTTCAAAACGATCCTATCACATGTGGTTTGAACTATTCACTTCTCATCCATATTCAAATCGCGCTATACTATAAACATCCAGCAATCTAGAATGGAAACTTTTCATGGCAAGAAGCAACTGTAAATGCACAGGAAAATTGTGTAATCTGAAAGAAAATGCATAAATATTTTAAGAAAAATAATTATAAGAAAAAGTAAACTTTCAATTAAAATGCAGGGTGTAGCATAAATGAATATCCTAACTTGTGGATATATTCAGAAAACTCAAAGAAGTACAAACTTGTGGTTCACTGAAAATCACAAATAAAAGTTGAAAGTTAAGATTGAACTAAGAATGCACCGGTTTTAACCAAATATCAGACATCAGAAACTCTCTTGAAGGACAAATAGAGATATTCGGCATACACTATATATGCTTTGAATTATGGTGCATGTTCATTTATATTTATTCTTTTATAAATTTCCTCATACAGCAATAAATTATAAATGCACTAGACATGCTTTAGCAACTTCGGCCCTGATGTCCTTATATTGGAACTGGAACACATCTTTACATTACTTCACATTTTTCATTTTCAAGAATTTCAACACCAAAACCTAGTGTCCTGCTAATAATATATGCAAGAATAGCAGAATGTTATCATTTTTGCTCTGATGGGATATATGATGAAGATAATGGATGTGTCAAGCCATTTGAAGCCAAAAGTTAAATGCATCTTTATGAATGTAATGAATGCATGCATGCATATTCAATGACTGAATCATACGCTGCCTAAATATCTTTGGTGTATAGTAAAAATTAGCGGTCGCCACTCGCCACGTGGCGATTAAACGCCCACATGTGGCAATAAAAAGGATTGCCATTGGTCGCCACTTCAGTCGCCATTCAATTCAGCAATATAAAATAAAGTAAAAATGTAATCTAAATCTATTCATAGCATTTTATTAAACAAACAAAAAGTTAATTTAGATATGTATTATTCTGCACAATTTCAAAGAGACATTAATTTCTTTTAATGATTCTTTCAGACTGAAGATTCAAATTCATAATAAAAAGTTGTTTATTTTTATAAATTAATACTTTTTAATACAATTTAATTTTTATTTATAGTAAATGTTATACGATCAATTGATTTTAATGATAATAAAATAAATGATTTAAATTTTAAACAAAAAAATTCGGCTGGTGTGTGGCGATTAACTAAAAAAAGTGGCCATTAAAAAAATGGACGTTACTCGCCACTGGCTATTAATTAAATACCCTAAGTTTTACCTATAGTTTGGTGAGTTCAAATATTTGTTTTCTTGTATAAATCACTATTACAATATAAATATATTCTGGCAAGTAAATTAACTATAATTTGCAAACAAAATAATGATAAATTATTATTAATACATTTAAATAATTATATTTTTAATACTTTTCATTTTATTATGTTGATAAATTCAATTATTCAGAGCAAACATAGATAAAATTTATGAAATTTAGTGTTTTAATATACTTTTATTCATATATACATATTTTGTATATTTAGAGAAATTGTATTATTATTTTGTATTGTAAATAGCTTGTTGAACGAAAATCTTGCTTCTGATTTTGAATAAATTATTTAGTTTGTACTGCCTAAAACTGTGAGAAAGTTTACTCAAGTTCCTAAAGTAAAAAATAATGAAAATAGTAAATTTAATTTTGTCTAGAAAAAGTTTTACACTATTTTAGGAGATAATTTCAGGATCCTGATATTACTTGTCGATTTCCACTTTCCCTGCCCGTCTAGCTCAGAAAGAAAACCTAAGTAAGAAAGGAAAAAAAAAAAAAAGTGTGTATATATATATATATATATATATATATATATATATATACATACATACATATATATATTATGTATGTTTTGACAATAAATTTCTAACTTTTGAACAAATTAAGATGTCTTTTTAAAATTTGGACTCTGAATCAGTCTTTGATGTCTGTTAGGTAAGTATGTTTGAGCGATTATTTTTGTTATAAAAAGAAAAAAATCTCAAAAATCTTTTAAAGAAATATCCTTATTAACTTAACTATTTATAGTTTATTTTAAAAGTTACTTAAAAAGTAATTAACTCTTTTATATTACTTAGCTTTATCAACTTAATTAATGTTATCTAATTTTTAATAAAAACTCATAATTAATTTATTAATAAAATTACTAAATAATTATTATTCATTTATTAATCAACAAAGCATTATTTTACTCATTTTGGCTAAGCTTTAGTATACATCCTACATTTTTTTGTCGCCAATGATGGCAATAACTGGCTTTCTGTGGCAACCCAATCGACTCGGTTTGGCGATATTGCACTGAAGGTTTTTATGGCAACCCTTTCGGTCAGCCAATCAGCGAGCCGGAAGGTCTGAGTTCTTATTTTTGTAGTTGACGTACTGGGAGTAGGACGCAAAAAGGTACTGTACTTTTTTTTTTTTTTTGGTTAGGATTTTATGATTTTTAAGTATTTTAAGGTGGCTGCTAAGTTTGCATCTTGTAATTATCCCTCCACTGCTAATGCAGTTAAAAAAATCAGGGTATTTTTGAACAAAATTTAACGATAAGTGATCGGGTAAAAAAAACCACGTGCAGGAATAAAGGGGTAGCTAATATATAATTTTTGGGGGAAATTCAGTTACCGGGTGTCCTCGCCAAGCGCTGATGTGTCGCCAAGCTTGGAGTTTGGTCGAAAGTTTGTTTACTTTAGCCTTAGAGTCAGATGTCTGTTGTAACCTGTGTAGATTGAGTTGAGGTGTTGGATGATGCTGTAGTTTGATGAAAAAACGCTCGGTGGGTTCATTAAACGATACCAGGATGTTTGGCAAAGGGATTTTGTGATTGGTTAAGGCAATTTAACTGTAATCGGTAAACCGAGGTTTTAAAACGAGGAAATTTGAAATCGGTGAGTCAGTTCTTGTTTTGTGTTATTGGTGTTTGGTGTATGGTTAGTATATGTTGGTTTTGTGGTTAGTTAGTAAAAGAAAGCGCTTTGGTGTTATGTTATTAGCTGTTGTGCGTTTTGGATATTTCTCAGGAGTTTCTTTAGATAAAGGTAAGGGTTTTTTTTAAAGAATTTTTGCAATTGCTTAAGGTTTTCAATGTGAATTGTAAATGTGTATAAGTAGGTTATTTAATCCACCGATGTTGTTTTGAGTTGAAAACGGGCCTGTGTTTGCCCAGTTTACATTAGCTGTATGACTAGGTTGCTTAATTCACTGTTGTTCTTTTAGTTAAAAACGGTTTACTAGTTGCCTAGTTTACATAGCTGTACAACTAGGTTGGTGAATCCACTGAGGTTTTTTTAGTTAAAAACGGTCCACTGGTTGCATAGTTTACATAGCTGTACAACTAGGTTGCTGAATCCACTGAGGTTTTTTTAGTTAAAAACGGTCCGCTGGTTGCATAGTTTACATAGCTGTAGAACTAGATTGCTTAATATTCTGAAATTTTTTTAGTTAAAAGTGGTTTACTGTTTGCTCATTTTGAATTGCCTGTTACTGAATTTGCTGACAATTTTTAGTGTTAAGTATGGATGGTGTATTTTGTTTTATTTTTTTTTTTTTTTAAGTGGAATATCTGTGGAATTTTAATGTGTTAAAGTAATTTGTGTTTCCTGACAGTGCTCAACATGTTGTATTATTTTATGGTATTCTAAAATGGTGTTTCACACGTGAAAAATTTGGCGACAAAAAAAAAAGCGCCAAGTAGCGGGTGTTGGCGAGAAAAAAAAGTCGCCAAAAATAGGCGACACCCGGTAACTGAATTACTCCCTAATTTTTTTATGAGCTATTTGTTAGTGGACCAGGAGAAGTTTCTGGTTTTTTTGTGGGAGACATCCTTTCGGAGATATTTTTGATAACGTATAATATTGTTCCGCGTTACATCGTGTGGGGTGACACATGAAGCAGGCTCCTAGTGCCTCACTCTGGTAACTGTGCACTATTTGTACAGGCGAATGGCTTCACAATTTTTGGCTTTTTTTCTTAAAATGTTCGACTCGTTTTCTTATTTTTTCCAGTTTTTCGACTACATTTTTCGCCAAAAATAAACAGGGGGGTTGGGGGGGCAGAGCCCCCCCTCACATAAAAATACCATTATTTGTGAAATTTACGTTTTTCAAATTAACCCTAAATTCTTGTGAGAAAACGCGATTCCTGTGTCCATCAATTCTTAAATTTCCTTGAATTTTTTCGTGTTTAGATCCCTAACCCGAAAATATTTCTAGAATTCTTCTGCTTCTAACAGTTTTTGCGCTTTCGGAAATGCATTTTGGAACAGCTTTAGTATGGTCCCTTTTTGGCGATTTTTTGATTTGGCGACAAAATCTTGTCGCCAACCCAAGTTTGCCTTGCCGATGCCAATTGTAAACAATATGGCGGATCGGATGGCGCCGGTTCCCAGATATGGCTTTTAAATATTTTTATGAAAAAAAATTAAACAGATAACAAGCTTACATGTACATATAGATTCGGTTTAATAAAATTTAATAACTTTTCTTTTTGTGTGAGGGGGGGGTGTGCCCCCCCTCAACCCCCCCCTTTCTCGTTTGAGTAGATTAAATTAAACAATGCTAACAAATAATATTCTAAAGGCAATACCTCACAAAAATAACAATATTATATTAATAACGGAATTATTTGTTGCTCCTACCATTAACAAATAAACAAAGGTAATAATAACAAATAAAAACAAACAATGCTTATCACATACCTTGATTAAATTCCCTAAGTTATTACAATATGGAAATAATAAAATCAAAATATCTAAAATTATTTCACTGTATAAAATATTAATAACGTAATTATTTGTTGCTTCTACCCTTAACAAATAACAGGGTGTCTACCATATAAAGTAAGCTTTATTTCTTGACCTTTTCTTGGCCATAACAAATACGAAACACTAATATCAAAAATAGATTCGTGCCAGGGATGCAGAATATGTACGATCCGGCAATCTAGGATAGGGGGAAATTTTGCAGACAATATACAACTGATTTCGATTTTAACAATGAATTACAAAATTCTTCGAGTTATTCTTTCCCATTCCTATTTTTAAAGCAATTTTTTTTTCAACTTTTTCACCGATCAGCAGTTTGCTTTTTCTTAACTTGGACCAATTGCTATTTAGTAAACATGTATGTAGCTTGTACATTGCAAATATTTTTACACTTGCAAATATGGTAATACAGAACTTATGCAAGTCTATAAACATATCATAAAATTTTGGGGAAATTTGCATATGGATTGAGGGAAATCTTGAGAGTAAAAACAGTTTCTGCACCCCTGCATCATACTGATAGAATGAAGAGAAATTATACTTTTAAATTTAACACTATTAATATACAGGGTGATCAGCGAATAAGCCCTGATTTCAAAATTAAATATCTCTACAACAAAGATCGACAGAATTATGCGGTAAACTGTATGTTTATTAGCAAAACTGTAAAAATGGTGCACAAAAGTTTAGAAAATTTAGTTACGAAAATCGTCAACTAAGAATTTGAATGAAACAGAAAAAGGGAGTTGAGTCGCTAATCGTGACCTAGTGCTTCATTTCTTGACCTTTTCTTGACTTTCGTGACCATTTTGCTAATTCTTGACTTTTCCATGACTTTCGTGACCTTTGCATGATGGTAGACACCCTGAATAAACAATCGCGAATGAAAATATTAACCTGAAACGTACTATCAAAAGAATGTTTATTCATACAAAACTGTATATAAACAGTCAGTATGAACCTGAACATCCATTTTAAATTTCAGTAATTATTAAATAATAAAACTTAATCTAAAATAAAGCCATTAAAATAAAACCATAAAGCGTAATGGCGGTTCCACCACTCGAAGCTCCCGCGCGAAATACTGGCAAAGGGGTCTCCAAAAGTTTAATAAAGGAACAAACACTCCCGATTCACTGGAGGCTGGAGGAAAACGTTAGCGAAACCGTGACGTCATGCAGCTAGGGTTGCCATGTCCAGCTCCTCCGCTCCGGAGCATCCGCCGGAGGGGTTACCATATTGGTGCCGTTATCGTGCCAAAAAAGTCGCCAAAAATGAATCGCGCCAAAGGGACCATACTAAAGCTGTACCTGCATTTTTATGGCCCTTGTTTGAATTCTTGTTCAAAAACGCGAATTCTATGTTCGTCAAATCTCAAATTTTATCGTTGTTTACATTCTTAACCCTAAATTTTTGTCGAATGCTTGTAGTTCTTATAGTATTTCCGGTTTAGGAAACGTTGTTTCACAGTCAGTTTTACATTTCCAACCCAGTGGAATTCTTCTAATTGTCATAGTTTTTCCGCTTTCAGAAACGTGGTTTCACGGCCATTGTTTTATTTTTCACGCCGTCGCAAACGGCATTTTTGGCCACTTATCTTTTATTTTTGGCGCCGTCGAAAACGGCCTTGGCGAAAAAAAAAAAAAAAAAAAAAAAAACGCCAAAATTCGAGGTAGGATGTATACCAAAGCTGCGCCACAGCTTCTTCACAGCTGTAGAAATTTTGAATTAAAACATCATCTTGAACAAACTTATACCCCACAGACTGTTCCTATGCTTCAGATAAAGAAAAAAAATTTTAAAAAGTTGATCATGTTTTAAAAAAAAAAAGTTGTTAAACAGAACCAACATCATTTTATTTTGAACAGAAATTTCCGTCAGAGGGGCCAAAGCTGTAAAATATCGTATTTAAATACCATTCCATGGTTAAATACCATGTCCATACGTTCACATTGATTTCTTTTTTCTCAGGAGGTGCGGTCGCCCCCCTCCCCTTTAATCCGTCCTTCTCTACTTAGTGTTGTAATAGTTAAAGAATTGTAATTATGATTAAATATAACTAGAAACAATGTAAGAATTAACGAGAAAATTACCATGTCTTCAAGACAAAAGTACCATAGACATTATTATTCACCGTAAACCATTCCCTTGCTCAGCGAGTTTTTAAACTCGTTCCCTTCACACTTTAATTATCCTCTTGCAGATAAAGAATCTAAAATAAATGAAGGCCAGAACTAAATAACACACAGAGTAAAAAAGTTTACTCACGTAAAATATATTCGAATGAGTTCAAAATGATCACACAAATCTCATAACATGCTTAACACCAAAAAAGCTTCAGCACCCAATTTGTAAACAAACACATAAACAGCGTTGCCAGTTCCTACAATATCTATTTAAAATTATCATTATTTAGGGTGCGTTCAGAGTAAAACATGAACTGCTGGAGTTTTACTCAGGGAGATTCGCGATCTCAACGACCTAAAGGGGGCGCTATAGGATATAAACAAATGTGCTCGGTGACGGGTAGCTTGTTCTGACAATAGTTGTGCCTGCATTAAGCAACGCGGTTTTTATGCCTATTTTCTCTTTTTAGAGGTGGAAAAAAGTTTTTTATGGAAAAAAATGTCGCATGATTTATTTCTTTTAGTTTTATATCAAGCAATCTTTTAATTTAAAGGTAACATTTGCTAATTTTTGGTGATTTGCTCATGTGTTCTGGGTGTTTATCCACATACAGATGAACTTAAAGTAAACTTTCTCCATCCACATAATCTATCGCCATCATTTTATTACCCATAAATTATATGATAAAAAAAAATGCTATTTGCATCCAATAAATTTGAGAAAAAAATCACACAATGGTTTACTTCCTTTTTTATTTTACTTTTTGCATAATCTGCAAGTTGTAAGTTTTCCTTACTGCATTGAAATTTAAAACTCAATTTTTTTTTAAATACACATCAATTAAAGGTAACAACTGAAATATTTACTTAATAGTTCAGAATATGCATGCAACATAAAAATAACATCTTACTGTAATTATTATTTTTATTTATTTTTTAACCTGAAAATGTTATTATTTAAAAATTGACAATTAAAGGAATAGTTGTAACTCATTGGAATAGTGGAAGCATTTTATGAAACATAATGATTTTTTAAAATTATTAATGAATTGAAAAATGGAATTTTGTTAGACAAACTCTGAAAATTCCTATTAAAAGGGGGGAGGCACACCCCCTTTCCTACTTTGAAAGCACCCTCATTAAAACCCCCAGCAAAAACAAATTTGGACTCAACTGCTCTTGAAATTTTAAAAACAAATAATTGTTTTAGTAAAATTCTATTTTTTATTGGGGGGGGGGGAGACATTGCCTTGTGTGTACCCCCAATGAAAGTGTAGAAAAACATTATCAACATTATTTGTTTTCTCTCAAAATTCTTATATTAAGTTAAAAACGTAATTTTATTTTAAAATACAAAAATTTTCTTTTGTAGTTATTAAATCGAGATGATAGCAATTTTCTTAAATTTATTACTCGAAAACCCATGGTAATCCCAGAATGAAACTTTCAGATATTGTTAACAATAATAGAAGAATAACATAATTTTTTTTTAAAATTAAAAATATACTTTTTGAAATTTTAAATGATGAACTTTAAATTAAAAATTTAAAAAATTTAATCATGTTACATATGATAAGAAAGGACAACCTGTTTACTTTCTATAGACGCTTTAATTGAATTTCTATGATAATTAGGAGAGAAATTGGAGCCAATTGTATAGTGCAAGAATTTCTAAAATTGCATTAATTTTACAAACTTTAAAATTAAATATTCCAAAAACTTTAAAATTAAAAACTAAAAGTGATATGGACTAGAAATTTCTAATTTTTTTCTCTATAGATACAACTATCATACCAAATTTCATTGAATTCTGTGTGGGTCAGGTTGTGAGCCTCGTTGATTTGACATGGAATGACAAATATGGCAATTTTATCAGCACAGAATTTTCAGAGAAAAAAGACAAAAAAGTGATTTCCTCTTTATTCACAAAAAGCTGAAATCAGCTAAAAAGCTGAAGAATCTCTGTTGAAGACTTACAGCAAGAATTTTGTCAATCTTTTAAAAATGCAGAATGATAGATATTTTTCACATTACAACATTTTTCATCCAAAATCATAAACAGCTAAAATTTAAACCAAAATAATGATGGCTGTTTAGACATTTCTGATTTTTTGTTTTTCTGTGATGCTAAATTTTTTACTGAAATTAGTTCAGACAATTTGAAAGAGAACAACACTAACACACAATTACTTTCTGATTTTAACAGAAAGGGGACTCTCAATAATTTTAAGGGGAGAAGAGACAAACAATTATATGCATCCAAGATAAAAAATATCTTAGTACTTTTATCACATATTATATAGTAACTATATCAATGTTAACACATTCAACAAAGAGTACTACCCCTATATCTATACATTTTAAGACAGCACTGGGTAGAATCTTAACACAACACTAAAGATATCAATGCAAAGCCTCAATTCTCAATTGGGGGTGATATTTAGGTATAAGAGGGGCTCACAACAGTGCGATAAAATTATCTTTCAATCAGGTTATTTCTGAGTAAATATTGTGAAGCTGTTTAGAAAAGTTCTTAACATTTAACATTAATATATTGATCTATTAGCTTCAAATTAAGTACATAAATCCTAGAAAACGTTTAATATGTAACATTAGATTGGTATTTTGTTAAATCTAACACGGAGGTTTTTACTTTTTTAACACCACATGTCAAAACCTGTCGATTTACAGGATAGTATAGAACCTTTAAACGTACATATTAAAATATACATATAAATAATATAGAAATCAATATAAATAGCATGGAAATAATTTAGGACATGCATTTGGAATTGTGTTCATAAAATTAATCCAAGCATTTATGACTAGATCTTTCAAACATTAAAGAAAAAACGGCAAAGTATATTATTACATACTTCTTGGTATAAAATTACTCTAACGAAAATGTTTTCCACAAACAACCATTCTGTCCGATACTTTTTTGCCAATTTTCAGAGCATTAATCCATTGTCTCCTAAGCTTCCGCGTGGTCGCTTCGGATGAATTGTTTTGATTTCTTTTAATTAACGGAAATCTGTGGAAACTGGGTCGAGGAATATCTCTCCCCTTAGAATCACACTGAGGAACACAGCAATTAACTTTGTCGTTAATATATTTTGGCAAAAAAAAAAAAAAAACAATAATTACACACATTTGAAATAAGCGCGTCTCAAAACAGTAATATGTAAGTATGTAAGCTGAGCTGAGCTGGCCAGGCAAGCCTGCCACATAGTAGTTCTAGTTAGGCCGCTAGATGGCGTATTCAAGTCCTGAGATCGCGAATTGAAATCGTGAACGGTTTTGGGTATTTAATAGGAAAAAAACGAACCCCTAATATTTAAAAAACAATGTAATAATTAAAAATTGTCCTCAATTGCTTCCGTACATTTTGAGGACAAATCGCAAATAGCACAGAAACTGGGGACTGTCCTCGAAAATTGAGGACGTATGGTAACCTTACTTTAAACTCTGAAACAGAAAAACTGGGGACAACATTTTAATTATACTTTCTTCCCACTTTTTCTTAAATAACTTCATTTTATGAATGCTAATAATACTTTAGTTGAATAAATAGAAACATTTGATTAATATTGAATTTACGAAATGTCTCCAAGTTTTGTGTTAAAATTGGGAACACTAAGCTCATTTGTCCCCAAATCTTTGTTGAAAAATCAGAAGTCTATTCTGCCACGTTCAGGGCCCGATTATACGCTGTCGAAGTGTGACGTCACAGCCGGGTTTTGGGCATCAAAACATTGTGTTCCCATGTTAATTTCCCATAGGGTTTTATAAATTGCTTCATATCTTCAATATTACACAAAAATAAGACATTTCACTCCATTTTTCAACTACAGTGCAGTAAGTTTTATCTCTTGTATGAATATCAAGTAAATTGAATGACTATAAATATGATTAATTCGTCGATAATAGTTGAAATCGTCTAAGCCTAACGATCTGAGAATGTAAATAAACATTGTACATCCGTAATGTCGGCATGTATTAGTTCTAAACTAGTGTTGTATTTTTGGTGTTTTTCAATGTGATAATGAATAATTAGTTGATCACAAATAATAACTAAATGTGTATGAGTTTTGTTTTATAATATTTTTATGAATTGATCGAGTATTTTTGAAATGTTTTACAATGTATCACTTTGCATGATTACTACTTACAACCCTGTTTAATTTGTATTGAATATGACTATTGCTTATTATAAGTGAAGAAATTGTTGGATATGTGATGAACTAAATAAATTGTTCCCCTATTTATATATTTATTTCTTAATTATAGGAATGAATCAGTGCTTACATGAATTTCTGCTGCATAATTTGAAGAGCAATTATCTAACAGACCCATTGGAAAAGGCATGAATTAATTTTAATAATTCAGTCTTTTTTGATAGATCTGTTGGACACTAAACTGCACTCTCCACTTACTTAAATGAATAATCGTCTAGAATGTAAGTATTTCGCATTAAAAAAAAATATATATTCTATATTGTTTTAATTTTGTTGTGTTTATTTAAAACAAAACAGTTATATTAGTTTGATTAAATTATTTTAATTGTTCCCAGTAGTTGAAATAAGAAATTGCTTTTGATGTGAATGAGCAGATGTACAAACATATACATCTATGTATACTATTAAATATATATATTGCACTTTTTAAGTGTGTATAGCTTGTTAGTATGCAAATAGCACTTACGACAACATAAAAACATCAAATATCAATTTAAAATTAACATTAAAAACCTCAAAAATTGCAAAGATTCATTTAAAAAAGCACTTACCTTTTTTTTTTTTTTAATTAATCGCTCAGAAATGTCCCTAACACCCACCGACTTATAACGTAACACCAGCATGCTTTCTTTTATTTACTTTTAAATTGACACTGCATTTCTAACAAACACAGACACCGGTCGATAACGTAGAACCAACATGCTTTCTTTTATTTACGTTTATATTGACACTGCATTTCTAACAAACACACACACCGGCTGATAACGTAAAACCAGATATTTAATTTTTGTAAGTTATTAATGATGTGTGAAACATGCTTGCAATTATTGTTCTGGTGTCATTTATTTTTTTAAAAAAGGAAAATCTGAAGCCTTTCAGATTTTAAATACGCACCCAAGTGCTATATATTAAAGGGCAATCATAATTTATGTGTCGTCCCTATTTTTCGTCCTTATTCCATTAGGTTGGAAAGTGTATCATTACTCATGAGTGAGCAGTATTTTTCTTCCTTTTTTATAAAACCCATCTTTGGAATCGAAATCTATCTTAAAATCGCCTGTTAAAACTATTTTACAATCTTCGCCAAGTATATTACATCTATACTTCACCGTTTTAAATATTGTTTCAAATGTGCATCATAATCCATGAGTGTGCTGTGTTTATCTTCTTGGGTTGATTCCTACCTTAACGCCTCAACTCTCGCCAAGGTGGCGATCATTAAACATATACAGTAACCATGAAGATTTTGTGTATTTATGTGGCAATCGTAATTTAGAAATAAAATGGCGATTTGGAACAACCTGTAAGTATAGCATTCCGTTACATTTTTAATTATTTTGGGTTGCCAATTAAATGTAGTTTTAATAATTAAGTGTCTTCAAATTCCTTAACTAGTGTGTTTATCACTAATTTGTTCACTTTAGTTTTCATGTTGTTGTTTAGGGAGCGTTGAAACTTGTGCATAACTCCTAGCAGGGGCGTAGCCAGGGGGGGGGGATATCGGGATATATCCCCCCCCCCGAAATGTTTGGATTAGTGATGAAATTCCGTCTATTTATACACATATAACTTCATATCCCCCCCCCCCCGAAATATTTTCCAGGCGCATATCCCCCCCCGAAAAATTTTCCTGGCTACGCGCCTGACTCCTAGAGACCCATGATTTCAAAGCTCGCCAAAGTGCGAGGAATTTTTAGGTTGGCGAAAGTAGGGCCGTTAAAATAGGAATCAACTCTTTCTTGAACCATAAAGCACATCTTTGGAATCCAAATCTATCTTAAAATCACCTACTGATCCTACTGTTTTAAAATCTTTACCTGGCATATTCGAACTATACGCATATTCCAATTATATCTCGTAGACATTTTAAATACTTTTTGGAGTGAGCATCATAATCCATGAGTGTATCGTGTTTTCCTTCTCTGGGTGGAATTCTGCCCCGGTGGTTCACGAAATCGTCGGTTGTTAGCTGTCAACTGGGCAGAACCAGTTGTTTGGTTACCGACTGCACTAACAACTCCGGAGGAAAATGGGAGGTCTTTTAGCCAATCGCATGAACCCCTTGACGCTCCTCCTTAAAACTCCACCTCAAGGCGGGGCAAAGTTAACGACTGCGAAAAATTAACGACGAGCGGAGAATCCAGCTGTTTGTTCCATAAAACACTTCTTTGGAATAGAAATCTATATTAAAATCGCCTACCAAAACTGTTTAACAATTTTCGCCAGGCATAGTCAAATTACACTTCACCTTTATAAATATCATTAGTGTATCATAATCTATGATGTGTACCGTATTTGTCTTCACTGTTCTATAAAAAACTTCTTTGGAATTAACATCTATATTTAAATCGCTTACTAAAACTATTTTACAATATTCGCCAGGCATTTTGTAACTATACTCAAAATATATTTATAATAAATTGTCGCATTTTGGCACCCAGTTTAGCAATCATTTATCAAAAATGGCAAACCTTGTGCAACTCAACATTTTATTAGTGCCTGCCCCCCCCCCCCTTCACATTATCTGGCAAACACATTTCAAAAATGACTGGATGCGAAAATTGTACCAAAATCGTGTCTACACAAAAAGCAAGGTTGAAATTAATAGCACTCTGGTGCTAAAAACACTTGATAACTAAATACATGTTTAGTGCCGGATATTCGATCGGGCAACCAAAGGAGCTTCGGATATCCGACAAAATCAGTATCCGTTACATCCCTAAAGTTTAAAACAGAATATAAAACTTACCACTGAAAATTGGAAAGTAAACACCCAAAATTAGGGTATTTAACCCTGATTTTGGGTGTTCACTCGAGGTAGAAGTAAATACCTTACCTACTTGGCATTTACCCAAACCACATCTCTAGTGAGAAATTCTCACCCATTTTTTTCCGTAATGAAAAATCTGTGGGACAAGCTTCTGAGGGGAATAGATTAGACAAACAAGAATCAGATACACAATGAAAGACTAAGGAGCAAGATTAATTTATGAAAACAATACAATCACAGTTTTCCTTATAAATATGCAGAACAATTACTGATTTTATACTATTCTTTAACACTTTTTAAAAAATTACAGAAGTGCATATTCATTACTGAAAGAGTAAACTGTAACTTATCAGATTTTTTGTATTAGATAAAATAAACAATTAATGCAAGAAATTGAACTGTTAATTGAAAAACAAGGAAATAAATTCATTAGTTTTAAAGTACAAATAAATTTTGTAAAAAGTATAAATACAGATACTGCTGCTTTCAAATGCACAGCAGAATTATACGAGCACTCATTAGGTATTTAAAAAAATAGAATAAACATACAATATATTTACAAACTTGATTTGATGAGTTATCATGCACAGACTTAGCATGGGGTGATCATGATTTATATCTTTGTCCGGCACTTTCCTATAGAAAGGAATAACCCTCTCTTGTAGCTTGTTAACTTGTGCAGATGTTCAGTTTAGCCACAACATCTATATTTCAGGAAACTTTCAGCATCTGATCCTATTTTACAAGCCAAAAAAGTACAAATACAGATACTGCTGCTTTCAAATGCACAGCAGAATTGTATGAGCACTCATTAGGCATTTAAAAAATAGAACAAACAAAATTAATTACACTTACAAAGATGAAACTGAAAAAAAAAAAACAATAATGTTAATAAATTAAAAGCTAAAAGCATTATAAGAATGCTGATATACTCAAAAATATATTAAGTAAACTAGGGTCAGAATCAATTAATGAAGGCACGGATTTACTGTACATGCACATTTATTTGTGATCAACTATTCATTATCACGTTGAA